>DWTR01000074.1:0-17224 GCA_018244935.1 Ardaris minthe | reverse complement strand
ATTCACAAATCAGTTTTAAGAAAGCCTTTATGCAAGGTTTTCTCTGTAATTTACTCAATCCTAAAGCCACGTTGTTCTTTCTTGCCGTTTTCACTCAAGTATTAAATGTCGATTCAAGCATCGGTGAAAAATTGTGGTATGCCTTTATTATTTGGGGATTAGCTATCGTTTATTGGCCTTTGCTTGTTTTATTAATTCAAAGTGCTCCAGTAAGAAAAGTGCTCAATAAAATCCAAAAAAGTATTGATAAAGTGCTAGGTGTAGTACTGATTGGTTTGGGAATTAAAGTGGCGTTGAGTTAAATAAAAACCTCTTTAATAAGATTTATTAGAGAGGTATAACTCATTTATAATAAATTTAAACTCCAATCATTCTCACTCTTTAAATAATCAATAATATCGAGTAAAACCCTTTCGTTCTCAAGATAATTAGGCTTATTTTTCATTTGATTTAAAATGATTTCATAGTTATCTCTAATAACATTAGCTATATTATCTTTCACTTCATCATTATTTATATTTTTACTAAAATGTTTTTTTATTTTTCGATTATATTCAGATATAAAAATTTCATCGTTTACTGTTTTCTCTTTTGCATTAATAATATCCTCATCTTCTAATACTTCTGAGTAAAGCATATTATCCACAAACTCCTTGACACTTTCATTATTTTTTAATTTATTTATTAAGAGTTCCATTATCGAATTTATAAAAATTTCATTATTATAATTTTCAACATTATACTTCGCTATTTTACTCATAAAACATTTAGCTATATTTATAATAAATCTCTTCTCCATTTCCATAGAGTAAATATCATGCATTGTATTAACTAAATGTCTTATTGAATTACCTAATTTATTAGTTCCTTTCCCATCAATCTCTTCACAAGCATAATTTAATGCCATATCAATATGTTGTTTATAGTTAAAATTAATATAATCTAGTATACTAGTGCATTCTGAATTATGTCTACTCAATTCTTCTTTTTGATAATTATTAATCACATCGAGAGAGATGCTCATTATAGTAATAAAGTCTCCTTTTGTTTGTGATTTTTCATAAAGATAATTTCTTATTAAAATTTTAGCATTATCATGACAACCATTTTTTATTGCAACATTTAAACTTAAAAAAAACGAATCTAATTGCTCACACTTAAAACTAACAAAGTTAGAATTTATTAATTTGCAATTATTAAATTCTATTCTATCTCCTTTTGGCAAAAGAGTGGATAAGTTATTCAATTTAGCATTTTGACTTTTATCCAATAGAAAAGTCATACAAACCTTTAAATTAAATAATTCTTTTATAAAAAAAGATAATTTAAATAAAAAAGTATTATTTTTTCTTTCAACATAAAAACTAGAAAATGTATTTAATATATTTTTAATGCTGTTTTTTATTTGATATTTTTCTTTTATATTTATATCACATTTTTCTATTGAACTAACTTGTTGAGTAATATTATTTATCTTCATAACAACTCCTTATCTTATAGTAAAATAATCCTTTATTTATCTACACCTTTATACAAAAAAAAAGCCCTTATGACTAAGGGCTTTAAATATTAAAAAATAACAAATAAATTTAGAAATTAATTTTTAGTGTTGCATTGATACCACTGGAGCTTACATCACTATTATATTGACCTTGGTAAGACAATCCGAACGTGGTTGATTTACTTAATTGCGCATCAACACCTAAGCCAACACCAAATAAATTATCCAACTTACCACCGCGTAATGTTGCATCACCAGAATTTGATAAGAAGAGACGTGATTCAGGACGATTATCACCAAACAGATGGCTTGCAGAAATATCGCCTTTTAATGCCATATTTATATTGCCTGCCATAAATGGATAGCCTCCACGTAAACCGATAGTACCGACTTGAATATCTTGTGAGTCTGTCTTAGTGGTAAATTTCATATTACCGACATTTTCATTGATATCGTCAGTTGATACACGCAACCAGCTAAATCCTGCATATGGCTCAATAGCGTACTGATTAGTATTAAATTGAGTATAAGCACCTTCTAAGAAAATTTGAGTAATTTTTGCATCATAACTTGTAGAGTTATAACCTGCATTTTGTCCTACCCAAAGTGTTCTTTTGGCATCTCTATCTTGGTTAGTATGTGTGAAACCATAGTTTAACGAAGCCACGTCATACAGATTAGACACACCGTAAGCACCAATATGAATATCGTTGCTGTCTATTTTACCGTGTTCATTACCTTTATATTTAGTTGAACCTGCACCAAAGAAGAGACCGGCTTTGGTATTTTCGGTCACATCAATTTCTGCGCCTAATAAACCAACATAGAAATCAACATCCATATTGCTGTGACCATAATCAGTATTGCCCCATTGGCCAATGCCTGTCATCCAAATACGTGCGTTACTGTTATCCAAGTTAGCATAGCGACCTTGACCAATACCCATAGCTTGATCTTTCACTGTACGCGTTAACCCTAACACATTGACGACACTCGCACTGTTGGCATTTAAATACATATCACTGCCTAATGATCCGTAGGTCTTATTCAGATCTCTTTCATTCATAGGAAGTACTGCATTAAATAAATCACCACTGCCTGTATTGTCTAAAGCATTAGCAATAGAGCGGCCATTTTCATTATCTGCAAAAGTTGCCAGTGAGGTATTTTCTTTCTTACTTAATGTACCTGTAATAGTGTTGTCTTTCACAGACACATTTTTATCAAATAATGCATAATCATTATTTGAAGAAATATCGTTATTCGCTAACATTTTAGTTTTAACACGATTATCAACTAAATTGTCTGCATTAACTGTACCTGTTGCGACCGTGTTATTAAGGTAGATATCTTTTAATTGACCTTCACTATCAGCACCAATATCTAAACTTGCGCCTTTATTTAAGGTCATATCACCAACATTAACATCATGCCCTACAGTGACTAAATAAGCCCCTTTATCGTTGATATTAATATTGGCTTTATGACTCTCATTTGATGCTAGTTGACCTTGTTGTGTGAAAGTGTCGTTATAACGATCGATAACACTTAATTTACCGCCATTCACATTGACCGCTTCTGTGCCAAACGATTCTGTAAAGCCATATAACGTACCTTGTTCGACTGTTGTACCGCCACGATAAGTATTATCGCCAGTCATCACTAATGTACCTTCGCCTTTCTTAACTAAAGCACCATCATATAACCCAGCGTTAATTTTCGCTTGAATAGCATCAGCCCGTTTTTGGTAATACTCTTTACGCCATTTTTCAGCGTCTTCTTTGCTGACAATGTGTGAAGTTGGATCTGGGTTACCATCGTTGATAACAAAATCAGTTCCTAAAACATAATCACCACCAGCAGCAATGCCTTTATCTGTATATTCCTGCAACCATGCAAGATCTTCTTGTTTACGTAAATCTAGCGCGGTTTGTGAAATATCGTTTGTCCAAACATCGAGAGGTGTCATGCTTAGGTTATATTCAAACTTCCCTAAGAATTGACCAGGACCATACATCCCTTTATCTAAATCAGGAGTACCCCAACCATAGCGGACATCTGGCGTACCTTCAGCCGCAGTCCAGCTATCATATAAAGAGCCATCTGGATTACGGTGATTAGCCGTTGTGAACATCACATCACGGACTTGGATAGCATTCATAGATCCGTAACGTGACATCAATACGCCCATCGCACCAGTAACATGAGGTGCAGCCATTGATGTCCCGCTAAAGGTATCCCAACCTGCATTTCCCTCTTCATCAACAACTGACGAATAAATGTAACGCCCCGGTGCAACGACCGTCCACCATTTCGCATTTCCTGCTTCATTAAAGATTTTTTCTAATTCATAACCCGACTTGTCCGCATTCTGTTTAAGACCCGCGACAGCAATCCAATGTTGTTCAGCTTCAGGATTAAAATAAGGATAAAGAGGACGATAATAAGGTTGAGCAAAGTCACGGTTACCTGTTGTAAAGACTTGAACAACATTAGTGCCTTTTACAGCGTCATAAGCGGCATCAACAAAGGAAGGTTTATCACCATAAACTTTTTTAAAATAGAAATATTCGTATTCTGTTTGTGCCGTGGTATCTACAGGCATATGTACGGTTGTATTACCGCCATCAGGCCCTGTAGTTGGAGCCGTGTTAATAATACGAGGGTTTGTTCCCCAACTGTTATTAATCACTTGAGCGCCAGCATCTACCATCGCTTTCCAGCCAGTATAGAAATAAGTGTAATCTTGATAAGGGCCATAGTTATTGCTATCTGTTGCGCCAGTATTTCCTAAATAAACATCAGCACCCCATGCAACCCCATGCATACCATTACCGTCACGACTTGCGCCTACAGTTCCTGTAACGTGTGTCCCATGTGTATCATTCACACCTTTGATCCAGCCACCGTCAACATCAAAGGCTTGGCCTTTCTCATAATGTCCCCCCATTTCTTGAGGGTAACGCATGCCTGTTGAACCATATTGACCTTTGGCTTTCACCGCATGGAAACGCGCATCATTTAATTCTGGATGTGACAATAATGCACCAGAGTCCATTACACCGATTTTGGCACCTTGCCCATGAAAACCAAGTGCATAAGCACTAGAGGCATTCATCGCAGCAAGCCCCCAGTCTTTTTGATATTCTTGGCTTTCCCAACTTTTTGTATCTCCTAATTGCCCAGCTTCTGAATATGCTACGGAATATCCAGAAAAAAGAAGTGCTGATGCAACAATGGAAAGTTGAAATATATTATTATTTATTTTATTTTTTTTATTCATTTTGTGATGATGACTTAAAGCTATTTCTTTGTTCATTCTGTACCTTCAGTTATATTAAAATTTAATAACATTAATTAAGGATCAAAAATAAAAGACGCAAAGATTCTCTAGTTTCTAGAGAAATAATTACTTGAAGGGCATCTCAAAAATATGATTTCATGCCACAAAAATAGATAGATTGACTACATAATCACAAATTAATAGATAGATTAAACAAAATTAGATCACTTATTGTTATATTACAAACAAGCAAAATTAACCTATTTCAATATTAACCTCATTGATAACAATATTTAAATCAACTTAATAAAGAGAGCTTAAATAAACAAACAAAAACATCAAATTAATTAACAATTTTTTTGAGAATATTTTTCTCTATTTAACTTTAGCCTAAAAAATATAATCCACATTATTTTTAATATAAAAAAAACAGTATCTTTATTTTAAAAATACTGTTTTCCTTTTAATTTGGTGTTACTACTTAGTTTTATTCTAAAGGTGTGATTTCCATTTGCCCTACCATACCTTTATCTGCATTTTCTAATAACTGACTATAATATAGGAAAGGGAAATGCGAATAAGAAGGCTGTTTTAATTCCACCAGCAATTCACTTTGAGTCTCAATCCAAACGGTATCTTTCCAACCAAAATCTGCAGGTGCTGGTTTCTGACCATTATGGTTAATCACTTTAAAACGGGCGCCTTCAATATGAAATGCTTGTGGTGTCGGTACTGTTACAAGCCAACGCTCCCACCCATTTTGCTTACCCACTAAATCAATTCTTGAAAGCTCCCAACGCGCATTATTTATTCCCGGAGGGCTGTTATGCAGTTGAATGGTTCTAGGCTGAATAGAAGTCGTGATTTGTGTGTCATCTACCGCTAATTGTGCGGGTGCTTTGTCTGTCACTAATGACATTAATCCAGTTGGTTTAATGGTTAGTATATTGGCATTACGTAATAAATCAGACGGTTCAAAAATACCTCGAAGCCTATCCATAAAGCCGGCACTTTGCCCTGCGGTAATGGTGACTTCACCACCTTCAGACATATCAACCAATATTTCACGTCGCTCACCCGGAGCCATTGGAATTGATTTCAGCTCTACGGGAGATGTTAATAAACCCTGATCAGACGCGATAAGGTAAAAAGAACGACCATCATTTGCAGTTAGTTCATAACGACGAGCATTAGATGCATTGACTAAACGTAAGCGTATCCAACCTCTAGAGACTTCGATATAAGGATCTTCACGTCCATTGACTAGCAATGTATCGCCATAGAAACCATCACTAGCAGCTTCTTTGTCGTATTGTGGTGTACCAAAATTATCAATCCGCTTATCTTGAATAATGATCGGAAAGTCATTCACTCCATAATGTTTTGGTAAAGGTAGGGATTTGCTCTCTTCATCTTCCACAATCCACATTCCCACCAATCCATTATAAACATGAGGTGCCATTTTAAAGGGCGTATTGGCGTGATACCAACATGTTGCTGCTTTCTGACGAATAGGCAATACTGGCGACCAATAAGCACCGGGTGACATTAATCTTGCAGCACCACCGACTTGAGTTCCTGGAACTAATAAGCCGCTTACTGTCATTGATACCGCTTCATTAAGGCGGTTACTATAAATAAGTTTTATATCATCGCCACTTTTGACTTTGATTGTCGGTCCCGGAGTGGAGCCATTGATCCCCCAAACTTCCGCTTTTTGCGTACCATTAAATGCCCAATGCACATTTTGCAATGTCAAAAACAACGGCTGACCACGACGAGATTCCAACAATGGCGGTATAGGTAATTGTTTATCATTAACTGATTCAGCACGAACAGAAGAAGATATAGAGCCCAGACATACCGCTAAGCCTGAAGCCTGAATAAACTGGCGACGACTAAATGACATACTTTCTCCGCAACAAAATACAAATATTCCTATCGCATAATCAAAAATGCTGTGACAGGAAAAAAGCTGCTGTGATTTAAAGACAAAAGGACTTAAATGAAATTACGGGAGCATAATAGCGCGGATATGACATAAATCCTAAAAATAGTTGATAACCAGCACTCTAAATAATTCAAGGTGCAATTAGGCGACAAGTGAATGAGTCGCTAGGAATATGTATAAGTATGTAACTAGTGCGAATGAGCGTAGTCAACAACGTTGCACCTTGAAGTATGACGAGTATAACAATATAAGCCTGAAAATCAGGCTTATATTCGTACAAACAAAGAAACTAAATAAGTATTAATTTAATTTACCGGGAAAATCACGCTTATTCATTTCTTCAACTTCTTTATCTAGCTCTTCGATTTTCGCTTTCATAATTTGACGACAATCTTCTGCTAATTCTCGAACTTGATCTTTGCCGTATTTTGAAACATCAATTGGAGGCAACATTTCAACAATAACGTAACCATTATTCCAACGATTTAGCTTAATTTTACCTTGTGTCGTAGAAACACAAACAGGAATAATAGGCACCCCTGCTTGAATAGCCGCATGGAATGCACCCGTTTTAAACGGTAAAAGGCCACGACCACGGCTACGAGTTCCTTCAGGGAACATCCAAACAGAAATCTTCTTCGATTTAATTTGATCGGCTACTTGTGAAATAGTGCCATGCGCTTTAGAGCGATTTGCTCTATCAATTAAAATATTACCCGTGATCCAATACAATTGACCAAAGAAAGGAATAAAAATTAAGCTTTTTTTACCCACTGTTACGGTATTAGGTTGTACCGCATTGGACATTGTCACCATATCAAAATTGTTTTGATGGTTTCCGATATAAATACTGGGGCCATAGCTTTTTGCATCTTTTGGAAAACGTTCAACAAGCTTAATGCCAAAAACAGTAGATAACTTGCCAAATGCTCGTCCGTAAGTCATTACATGTTTAGGATTTCTTGGTGAAAACATGCAATAAATCATTCCAAACGTCACCACAATAATGGTGTAAAGAATGACAATAATGCCTCGAATAATGGCTAACATAAGTTTTAGCGTCCTAAATAGAAGTGGGTCAAAAGACCCACTCAATATAAATTAAGTATTAGATTTAATTTGTTTCAATATCAATATGATCGATAACTTGAGCGCCGCGAGGTAAAGAAGTTCCTCGACGTCCACGTTTTGCTTTAAAGCTAACTAACTCATTCATCGACATTGTCATTTTACGTTTACCAAAATGCAGAGTAACAGAGGCATTTTCAGGTAATACTCGTAACCAAGCGACGTTATCTTCACCACTTGCTGCTTGTGAAGCAGGAATAGAAACCATCTGATTTCCCTTTCCTTTTACCATAGTTGGTAGTTCTGCTGCTTCAAAAATCAGCATTCTACCGCCTTTAGTAATGATCATAATGAGATCAGTTAGTTCATTATTCAAGCGTTGTGGCGGTAATGGTAATGCATTTTCAGGTAAAGTCAGTAGTGATTTTCCTGCTTTATTTTTAGAAGTTAAATCATCAACCTGACAGATAAAACCATAACCAGCATCAGACGCCATTAAGATCTTATCGGTGTTTTCGCCCATAACAACATGACGTAATTGCGCACCTTTCTGAACTTTTAATCGTTCAGTTAGCGCATCACCTTTGCTACGACCAGAAGGTAAGGCATCAACATCAACGGTATAACTTTGACCTGTGGTATCAATTAAGTGTACTGGTTGATTACTCATACCTTCAACGGCATCAAAATAATCATCACCAGATTTAAAGCCCACCGATTTAGCATCAATATTATGTCCTTTTTGGCAACGAATAAGCCCTTTTTCAGACATAATGACAGTAACCGCTTCAGGATGTAGATGTTTTAACGGAATAGGTTCATCACCTGCATTACCGCTAAAATAGTTGATCTCTTCAGCTTTAAGCACTTCTTGCTGACCATCAACAGTAAAGATTAATGCTTCATCTTTAGGTGCAAACAGCATTTGTTCAATCACATCACCTTGCTCTTTTCCTAGAGCAACAAGACGTGTACCACGCCCTTTTTTATTCATTTCATTCAGTTGTTCTGCTGAAATGGCTAAAATACGTGTTTTGTCAGTGATGATAATAAACCAGTGTTGCTCATTTTTCTTTTGAGGATCAACTAAGAACGGTGCTAATAATTCAGTCTCTTCAGAAACAGTAAGTAGCCCTTTACCTGTCTTATTCTTCGTTTCCATCTCATCATAAGAGAGAACCGAGCCATAACCTTCTTTTGTTGCCAGTAAATATTCTTGTCCAGCACTGCCCGCTAACATGTATTTTACGCTGGCTTCAGGTGGGAAAGTTAACTTACCGGTTAATGGTTCACCTTGGCTACGTCCTGATGGCATATCATTGGGGCTTAAAGTATAACTTCGACCTGTGGAATCAAGGAACAGAACAGGCTGATTACTCATGCCTCTTACTGCACTGTGATAGCTATCTCCTGCGCGATAACTCATGCCACTAGGATCAATATCATGCCCTTTTGCATTACGTACCCAGCCCATTTCAGACAGCACAATGGTAACTGGCTCTGATGGCAACATATCTTGCTCATTCACCACTTTCGCCTCTTCTTGAGGACGAATAGGCGAGCGTCGATCATCACCAAATTCTTTCGCGTCAGCTTCAATCTCTTTTTTCAGTAAAGTATTTAAACGACGTGGCGAACTTAATAATTTCTCAATGCTGTCGCGTTCTTTTTCAAGCTCTTCACTTTCGCCTTTTAGTTTCATCTCTTCAAGTTTGGCTAAATGACGTAAACGTAACTCTAAAATAGCTTCAGCTTGAATATCGGATAACTCAAAGCGACGCATTAATTCTGCTTTTGGCTCATCTTCATGACGAATAATTTCAATCACTTCATCAATATTGAGATAAGCAATTAATAAACCTTTGAGAATTTCTAAGCGACGTAAAACTTTCTCTAAACGATGATTTAAGCGGTTTGTCACTGTTTGGCGACGATAAACTAACCATTCGTTTAAAATAGTCAGTAATCCTTTTACTGCTGGACGATTATCTAACCCAATCATATTTAGGTTAACACGATAACTTTTCTCCAAATCAGTATTCACAAACAAGTAGTACATTACTTGTTCTAAATCGACGCGATTACTACGAGGAACAATAACAAGTCTAGTAGGATTTTCATGATCAGATTCATCACGTAAATCTTCAACTAAAGGCAGTTTTTTGGCTCGCATCAATGCTGCAATTTGCTCAAGTACTTTGGCGCCAGAAACTTGATGAGGCAATGCAGTGATCACCGCACATCCTTCTTCTTTCTGCCACACAGCCCTCATTCTGACAGAGCCGCGCCCTGTTTTATAAATCTTTTTGATATCGTCTTGCGCGGTAATAATTTCAGCTTCAGTCGGATAATCAGGGCCTTGAACATATTGCATCACGTCAGATAATCCTGCATCAGGATTATCTAAAAGCATCACTAAAGCTTGTCCTATTTCACGCGCATTGTGCGGTGGAATATCCGTTGCCATCCCAACCGCAATACCGGTTGTGCCATTAAGCACGATATTAGGTAAGCGTGCAGGCAACATTTTCGGCTCTTGCATCGTGCCGTCAAAGTTAGGGATCCAATCTACCGTACCATGTCCTAATTCACTCAATAATGTTTGTGAATATTTAGAAAGGCGTGATTCGGTATAACGCATCGCGGCGAAAGATTTTGGATCATCCGGCGCACCCCAGTTACCTTGCCCATCAATTAACGGATAACGGTAAGAGAACGGCTGAGCCATCAGTACCATTGCTTCATAACATGCACTATCACCATGTGGATGATATTTACCTAACACGTCACCAACAGTACGGGCTGATTTTTTAAATTTAGCGCTATTACTTAAACCAAGCTCTGACATCGCATAAACAATGCGACGTTGCACGGGTTTTAGCCCATCTCCAATAAAGGGTAATGCACGATCCATAATGACGTACATGGAGTAGTTGAGATAGGCATTTTCTGTAAATAAGTGGAGCGGTTGGCGCTCTACACCATCATGAGTCAATTCACTCATTCAATTTTTTCCTCAGACTCTTGTGGTATCCATTACACTTCGATGTCAACTTCATCGCCTTTCTCTTGTAACCAATTTCGGCGATCTTCAGAGCGTTTCTTCGCTAACAACATATCCATCATGCCTAGGGTTTCTTGATAATTTTCATCATCAATCACCAATTGCACTAAACGACGCGTATTCGGATCAAGCGTGGTTTCACGCAGTTGAAGTGGGTTCATTTCACCCAAACCTTTAAAGCGCTGTACGTTAGGCTTTCCTTTTTTACGGCTTAAACGTTGCAAAATGGCATTTTTTTCTGATTCATCAAGGGCATAATGAACTTCTTTACCTAAGTCGATACGGTAAAGTGGTGGCATTGCCATATAAACATGCCCTTCCTTAACAAGAGCAGGGAAATGGCGCACAAATAAAGCACACAATAAGGTTGCGATATGTAAACCATCCGAGTCCGCATCCGCAAGAATACACACTTTACCGTAACGCAGTTGGCTTAAATCATCACTATCAGGATCCATACCAATGGCTACCGAAATATCATGAACCTCTTGTGATGCAAGCACCTCATCTGAAGAGACTTCCCATGTATTTAAGATCTTACCGCGCAGAGGCATAATCGCTTGATATTCACGATCTCGAGCTTGTTTAGCAGAGCCTCCTGCTGAGTCCCCTTCAACCAAAAACAGTTCGGTGTAACGTAAGTCTTGAGAAGTACAATCAGCTAATTTACCTGGCAATGCTGGCCCTGAAGTGAGTTTTTTTCTCACCACTTTTTTAGCCGCGCGCATACGACGCTGAGCGCTGCTAATCGCCATTTCAGCCAGTAATTCACCGACTTGAACATTCTGATTTAGCCATAAGCTAAACGCATTTTTTACCGCATTTGCCACAAACGCACTGGTTTGTCTTGAGGAGAGTCGCTCTTTAGTTTGCCCTGCAAATTGAGGATCTTGCATTTTTACTGATAATACATAAGCACAACGCTCCCATGTATCATCAGCAGTTAATTTAAGACCTCTTGGTAGTAAGTTACGGAATTCACAAAATTCACGCATTGCATCTAACACACCTTGGCGTAAACCATTTACGTGTGTACCACCTTGAACCGTCGGAATTAAGTTAACATAGCTTTCAGTGAGTAGATCGCCGCCTTCAGGTAGCCATAACATAGACCATTCAACGGCTTCATTATCACCTTCAAATTTACCTGTAAAAGGCTCTTCAGGAAGGCGAACAAATTCAGCAACGGCTTCACTTAAATAATCGGTTAAACCATCAGCGTAGCACCAATTTTCTTGGGTATTGTTTACTTTATCTACAAAAGAAACATTCACGCCCGGACACAGCACTGCTTTGGCTTTTAATACGTGAGATAAGCTTTTAGACGAAAAACGAGGAACATCAAAATAAGAGCCATCAGGCCAAAAATGCACACTCGTACCTGTGTCTCGTTTTGCACAGGTGCCAATCTCATGTAACTCTTCAACTTTATCGCCATTTTCAAAGGCAATTTGGTAAATTTTACCATCACGACGAACAGTTACTTCAATACGCTTTGAGAGGGCGTTAACAACCGAGATCCCTACACCATGCAACCCGCCAGAAAATTGATAGTTTTTATTAGAGAATTTTCCTCCGGCATGGAGATGAGCAAGGATTAACTCGATAGCAGAAACGTTAAGTTCAGGGTGAATATCGACAGGCATTCCTCGCCCATTATCGATAACTTCGATAGATTGGTCTGCATATAAAATGACATCGACCTTTGATGCGTGTCCCGCAAGCGCCTCGTCCACGCTATTATCTATCACTTCCTGTGCCAAATGGTTCGGTCTTGTTGTATCTGTATACATCCCCGGACGACGACGTACAGGCTCTAGACCATTAAGAACCTCAATATCCTTTGCGTTATAACTTGATTGAGTCATTGTTTTAATCTGCGGTTCGCTGTTAGAAAAATACTGTTTATAATAACAGGTGTTGGCGGCAATATGATATTAATTTTCGGCTAGATACATCAACCTACGTTTTACAGGTTAATCGACCGAAAGGCTAAATTATCTTTAAAAATTGAATAATTTTCGGAAAAAAACGTTCAAAACCCACAAAAGCATGGTTTCCATCCGATTCTATGGTTTGCCTACACGCGCCAAGATATGAGACAGCTTGACGATAATCAAGTATTTCATCTCCAGTTTGTTGAAGCAACCAAATAAGTTCTGGTGAGGTGATTGTGGGGATGCGTAAAGCAAGTAACTCATCCATATGATGAGGTTCTAGCTGATATTTTTGATGTGTATAAGGATTTTCATTCTCACCCAAGAAATCTTGCAAAAGATCGAAAGGACGTATCGCAGGATTAACAACAACAGCGGGTAAATTAAAACGTTGAGATAGCCAAATAGATAAATAGCCACCTAATGATGAGCCAATTAATCCAAGCTTGTCATCGGCATTCTCTTTAACTAAAGCTTCAATTAGCTGAGCAGCTTCTTGAGGATAAGGTGGCAATTGAGGTACTAACAATTCAATTTCAGGATGTGTTGCTTCAAGCCATTGGCGAAAAGCCTGTGCCTTTGCTGATTTAGGTGAGCTATTAAAGCCATGCAAGTAAAGAATACGAGGCATAACTTAATAGCCATCCGCATCAAGATCAGGACAAAATTCAGTCCCCGCTAAACGGTAAACTTGTGTTTCAATTTTGCCCTTATCATCAGATGAAAGTGACATTTCCAAATAACGCCAACCCGGAGAAACCGTATCTAATGTAAAATTCGTACAATGAGGGCGAAACTGAATGCACGTAGAAGGCGTCGCCAACAAACGAATACCATTCCACATTTCATCCATTTCTTGATGAATATGACCACAAAGCATCATTTTTACTTGAGGGTGAGCTCTTAAACGTTCTGCCAATTCTTGAGAATTTCTTAAACTGTGTTGATCCAACCATGTACACCCTGAAGGCATAGGATGATGATGCAACAAGATAATTGTATCTCTGTGCTTTTGGCTTTCGAGACAGCGTGTTAGCCAATCTAACTGGCAATCTGATAACTCACCATGAGGAACACCTTGAATTTGGCTATCTAATAACAACATTTGCCAATTATCACCAATCAACACTTGTTTAGCTGACAAAATTCCTGCCTGATTTAAAGCATCAATCATTGCAGGTTGATAGTCATGATTACCCGGCAACCAAACACAAGGCGGTGTTAGCGTCGCAATACCATCAGCAAAATGCTGATAAGCTTTAAAGGTTTGATCTTGAACTAAATCACCTGTCGCAACAATCAAGTCAACATCAAGACCCTGCTCTCTAATCGCATTTAATACCGCATGGTAGCTACGATAGGTATTGATACCCAGCAGAGTGTCTTCCACATTAGCAAAGAGGTGGGTGTCTGTGATTTGTAATATTCTTACGGTGTTTTTGTGTTTCACCGATAATTCAAGCTGGCTTTCCAAAAGGTTTCCTTGTTTCACTCTCATTAGCCGTTATGTTAACGTATTTTCGTAGTAAAGATCTGCCAACCAATACACATTTCAAAAGATTAGTGAGAAATATTCTCGCTTTCAATCACGTTTTTTTCACTTCATTTTACAATTTATTTCATTTGATATCGTATACTTAGAGATAGTTACTCTACTTGATAATATTACTAAAAACACCCTTTAAAGATTGATTTATGTATTAAATTATCGACCAACGTTTTCTTAATGCAATATGATGAAGTTGTAGCCATTGAAGCGCAATAACAGATGCTGCATTGTCAATAACCCCCTCTTCAACCCAAAGATAAGCTTGTTCTCTGCTGACAACATGAACACGAATATCTTCATTCTCACACGCTAACCCATGAATACCTTTTGCGGTTGTTGCATCAACTTCACCGACGTAAACATGCATTCTTTCGCTCGTACCGCCCGGGCTTGAAAGATAACTCACAATAGGTTCACATCGACCAACAATAACCCCTGCTTCTTCTTGCGCTTCACGTCTAACAACATCTTCTGGGCTTTCTCCTTGTTCGACCATGCCTGCAATCACTTCAAGTAGCCAAGGTGTTTCGCTAGTTTCATACGCAGGAATACGAATTTGCTCAATTAATACCACTTCATCACGTTTGGGATCGTAAGCAAGCAAAACACCTGCATTGCCTCGTTCAAAAACCTCACGTTTAACCTCTTCACTCCACCCACCTTCAAAAAGGCGATGTTTAAAGCGATATTCAGTCATGCGAAAAAAGCCTTTGTATAAATCTCTTTGATTGAGCAATTTCACATCTTCACGACCATATAAAAATGGTGTATTTTCCCTTTTCTTCATACAATGTTCCTTAAGTTACATTTAAGAGTCTTTTTATTGCTTACGTTTAATACAGATTTAAAGAAATTTGCCAACAATTCATGTAAAGTTAATCTAAAATAAAAGGATATGGCACAAATGGCTACCCCTACTTAGGGAAACAATCTGCTAGAATTATCCCCAATCAAGATTAACAGAGGCAACTCAGCGAAACTGTTGCAACAAGGAATTAAAATGAAAAAACTGCTCTCTCTTTTGGTCACGATGAGTTTGGCAGGATTCAGCACTGCAAGTCAGGCTGAGGATCTGCTTCAAGTTTATCAAAAAGCAAAGGACAGTAACCCTGAGTTACGCAAGTCATTAGCTGAACGAAATCAAGCTTTTGAAAAAATTAATGAAGCTCGTGGCTCGTTATTACCACAATTAGGATTAGGCGCATCCGCAGATTATAAAAGCGGCTACCGCGATAATAACAACACCGAATCCAATTCTATTGGCGCAAGTTTAACGCTAACTCAAAGTGTGTTTAACATGGCGTTATGGCGTCAATTAAACATTCAAGAAAAAACAGCTGGCATGAGCGATGTGACTTATCAAACAAGTCAGCAAAAGCTTATTTTAGATACCGCGACCGCTTACTTTGATGTTTTGCGTGCTATCGATTCATTATCATTTATTGAAGCGCAAAAAGAGCAAGTTTACCGTCAGTTAGATCAAACAACTCAACGTTTTAACGTTGGTTTAGTGGCTATTACTGACGTACAAAATGCCCGTGCAAATTACGATAGCGTATTAGCACAAGAAGTGGCTGGCCGAAATCAATTAGATAATGCATTAGAAAAACTACGCCAAGTAAGTGGTATCTATTACATTAATCTGGCATCACTAAACATCAGCCGTTTTTCAACAACCTCACCAGACTCTATTGAGAAACTGCTAAAAGATGCTGAAGAACGTAACTTAAGTTTATTAAGTGCACGTTTAGGTCAAGATTTAGCGCGCGAAAATATTCGTTTAGCACAATCAGGTCACTTACCAACCGTAGATTTAAATGCATCAACGGGTGTATCCAATAGCCATAGTCACGGTAGCGCATTACCACCAGCAACAGCGGGTAATAGTCGCAATAGTTACAGTGGTCAAAATAGTATTGGTCTATCTGTTAGTATCCCTCTGTATACTGGCGGCAAAACAAGCTCACAAGTTGAACAAGCACAATATGGTTTTACGAGTGCTAGCGAACAATTAGAATCGGTTTATCGTTCTATTGTCCAAATCGCACGTTCTTCTTATAACAATATTTCTGCATCAATCAGTAGCATTAAAGCGTATCAACAAGTTGTTGTTTCTGCGCAAAGTTCATTAGATGCAACTGAAGCGGGTTATCAAGTGGGAACTCGTACTATTGTTGATGTGTTAAATGCCACAACAACACTTTATGATGCAAAACAGAAATTATCCAACGCGCGTTATGACTATTTAATTAACCAATTAAATATTGAGTATGCGCGTGGCACATTAAATGAAAATGACTTAATTCAGTTAAATAATGCACTGGGTGCAGAAGTTTCGACTTCACCAGATAACATTATTCGTCCATTAACAAGCCCTGCACTTAACGTTGCACCTTGATCGTGAATTAAGAATTTAGTTACTTACACAAAACCGCTTTCAGCGATAAACTGATAAGCGGTTTTTTTTATGCTTCCTCTCCACATAAGATATTGTGTTATGGCTTAAATTAAGATCTCAGCAATATCTATCTTCTTGTATTAACAAAGACCTTAATTACAATTGGGCTAAAAAGAGAGGATTTACCTAATTTCATTACCCTTAACCTTATAAAGATCACAAATTTCTGGTTATCCCTGATGATTAGGCGTTTCTTATTTATTTTCTAGATTATTTAACCTATCCTAGCTTTTATTTTGAACGTTTTACCTTTTATGGATCTTACAATATGCCAATGAAACGTACCAAATCGATTAATCGTGATGCTTTCCGTAAAGCATTTCGTCCTTATCGCCTGGCGCCTGTTGCAATCGCCATCACTGCTGTATTCGCGCTTTCAGGATGTGAAGAGAGCGATGAAACAGTTTCACTGT
>DWTR01000073.1:0-18059 GCA_018244935.1 Ardaris minthe | reverse complement strand
AAGATGACCTTGCCGCTTGCAGCGTTGCAATCGTTCGGGAGGCTCTAGACGTCACACCGTTTCGCATCGATCTCCATGCGTCAGCTATGACGCTCGTCGTTAACGGGCATAATAATTCTCTGAGTTTCTGAGTATCTAGGTGTGCGTTTACATATCGTAGTGTCAATCGATGTCATCTTCATCATTGGCGACAGTTTGGCACCACACGAGAAAGGGACGGAACACGAGGCGTTCCAACTTATTTAACGTTAGTGCAGACGACGCCTTTGTCTATGATTGTTCGTAGAACTCCAAGCACGTTCGACGCCCGACATTGACTGCACGCGGTACATACAATACGTACAAAGCGACCTTCGCGCATGTGAAATCTATTAGCTACCTTGTGATGGATACATACATCACGCGATACTGAATAAAAATGTGTATTGTGATGATATCATGGAACGTTTGCATGGGTGTGTGCGCGTGCGTATGTTAGTGTTCTCATACACCTATATATCTTCAAAGATTGAAATGGATGGTAGCACGTATCATCATCAACGTTTTTCAACATTTTCATCATCGCCATCATCATTTTTATCATCTCCATCATCAATGACGTGTTAATAGCGGCGAGGACTCACGCAATAGGCATCGATAACTTTATTATACCTAATAGGAGTTGAGATACACTTGAAACGGAAAAGCGGCATTGCGAGTGCCGTCTCTTAAAATCACTATAAGGTTGGAGGCTCTTGCTTCCTTAGCTTCAGGATCGTCACAGACGGACCCGTGTTGTATGTTAGCAATATATATGTATATACATATTGAAACGTATTTATGTATACAAAAGTGTCCATAGATTGGCAATTTGGAATATACCTAAACATACTACTTAGAACATTACTTAAACGCGAACTATCGAAACGGTAGAACGTCGGCGCAAGTAATAGCTTTCAAAGTTTCCGTCCAGTCAAAAATTTTATTACAGTTATTTGACCCATCGTCTTTCATTGTCATGCTAAATGTGAGTTACACATGTTATCATCCCCGTGAGCACACGCTACGATAAATCCAGCGGCCATCTTTGACACCGAAAATAGTGCCCTGCTCTGCCTTGCACGGTTATTTGGTCGCCACGCAATAATTTATTTACATGCACGTGCATATTCTCACGCCTGTTTCTCAGAGTGGTAGACAGAGATTAAGATTTCCACTTGCAAGGGTTTTGACTGACTTCTTTCACCTCTTGTACTTTACATGAAACCCCATCATATACGAATGAACTATTGAGGGAACTTTTGACCCAATGAAAAGATGTAATCGTCTGAGAACATCAAGGTGATCATCACCTGTTCCTAAAGAGGTAAACACCGCCTGCGTTCGTCTACTACTTCTATATTTTGAATTCTTTGCTTCAAATTATCATAACTATACGATCAATACTTTACATTTCGTCATAATTTTTCATAATATTAATTGTTACCTTAAGTATTAATATTTTTTGTATTTGTGTGGTTGATAAATTTTATTTTTTACAACAATAGACCATTATTGTCTTCATACACTGAGAACTCAAAATGTATTCTTTTTGTATTTCTTCAACAAAGATCCCGGAAGAAATTTCTCCAATCCCGGTAACCGTGTATGTAGCTCTAATTGCCGATACCTCTGGTTAATCTATTTCTGTCTGTAATGTCTTACGGAAGATACTATCGGGGAGATTACACAAACATTACTGAAATTCATGTTGCCACGGCGGCGCGTCGAATGGTTTCAAAACGCTCATAGCAACTATAACGTTAAACAATAGAATTTTACTGTTTCAAAGTGACAATAATAATTTTGTTACACATTGTTACACAGAAAATTATGAACATTTGATGCAAATATTTCTATTTCAAATATATATATTAAATGGGCAAAAAGCTTAGCTTCATTTTATAAAAAAATCTGAAAACACCATTTTTCGGTTTGCGCCCTTTCCCCTGTGATGTTGGGCGATTTGAAAACTCTCTCGTTAACGTCATATATTAATTACCCTTTCACATGTTATTCACCCCTGCCCATGTTACTACGTTTCTGCTAATGTGGCGTTCGTGTATGAAGGAAGTGATGGACGTAGAACAAACACGTCAGTTCTATGAGTATTCTGGCACTCGTTGTTCTCTGTCCACCTCTTGAAGCTCATGGCGTGACGATATAGTAGAAAAGTTAAAAGGCCCAATATTATCTTCAAAGGTTTATTACCATTCAAAAGGCTACATCTCTAATGGTTCGTAATCTGTAGGTACATACCTACTTCCGCGGCGTATTGGGTAATCCTTTGCAACATTATCTCGCCAACGAAATGATTTAAATTATTACCATCGAGTCTACTTAAGATTAGATAAATTTTTGAATGCACTACACTGAACCTTCGTGCCGTGCCAAATATAATTTGTTTTATTGCGTTACTCAACTGCATGTATTGTACAGTTTTGGATTTGGATTTGACTGCATTTCTGTATGTGTAACGATGTTAGTCGTGTACTGAAACCTTGGCAAATAATTGTATGAGAGCACCCAATAAAGTCCATTGACGGGACACGGGCTAATCTTATACGGTATGCGTAACGTAAATCCGTGTAACGCAAAATCGTCTTTTCATTAAGTCACTCGTATATCGCTCACTGAGTGTCCACGATCCCTCTCACAATCTCGTGTTCAAGTCACGACCTGATCATTCTTGAACACATTTTCAATATCGGCCATGAATGCTGACATTACTGATGGGTGCAGCGGCAGTACTGCTTCATCAATTCGTAATGTGACCGATGGACGCTCGCTTACGCTGCGCCTCGTATTGCACCGCTAGTCGATCCCGAGTATTTCCGTGACGTGTTCAGCAAATATTTCGTTGCTCAAATTTCTTTCATTCGTATCTACGTGTATTCAAGCGCGATTGAAATTTTCCAGACTATACCGCCTTTCTCCCTTTTTCGCTCCTGTTCTGTAAACATCGCCTACATGGCTATGGAATTGTTTGAATAATATTCGGCGGAAACTTCGAGAACATTATCATTCACTGCCGCCACTTGTATATTTGTTTTTACTATTTGAAATTAAACAATGCTTTCGGAACGAACTTTTATTCGCTCTGAATTCCAGGTGTCTATGGATTCTTAAGAGATTTCGTCATTTCAGAGTCATCAGGTAATTGTGTGTTCTCAATACCATTCATTTTCTTCAGTGTAATTAGAATTTTGTAATGTGCGGCAGGTTGTAAAATATTCTTTATGTCTTGGACCTTTACTTACGCTACGCTCCTCTCTCCACCTCTTCGGGGATTACGGGCGTGTTTTTTAGAAATCTACTAAACATCTACAGGATCGCTAAGATAATAAAGTGTATGTCACTGAAAATAATTGAAATTGTTTAAAGTGTTGAAATTGTTTAAAGTGAAATTGTTTAGTGGGTTAATGGGCGTGTATCCTGAATGTTGAAATATTTACGTAATGATCTCATAGTATTATTTACAGAATGGAATATATTTCCTCCCTTATATATTATGGCACGTGCAGACAACAAATAAAGCCAATAAAATGTAACAAAAAACGTAACATCACGCCTGTTATCCTCGAAGATGTAAGCAGAGGAGTTTAGTACATTCCGACGTCTCACCAGTTACATCTACGAGTACGTCCCACTATGGAATAGGTGGTGAGCCAATCACCATACACCGGTCACATAGTCAGACTCCGTGACACTACTAGAAAATCTAAGTTAGAATAATCCAATAGTGCCGACCCTCGATTTGAACCCAGGACCTCTCGATCGGCAGTCGCGCTTGCAACCATCACAACCAACGAGGCAGTCAAGCGACACTAAAACGAAAAGCAAAAAAAAAATTTTATTAATGTTTAAATTTGTGGGTTTATTTAACATTTCTATATGGCGTATTTTTTATTCAAATTATCCATTGACCTACATTGAGTATTATCTGTACGGCATTATCATTAGATACGGCTATTATCTTGAATCGAAATAATTGCAAGAAACCGCGAAGCCTATTAATCGACTTATTTCTATTTCAACCGTATACACATTGCAATGAAAGAAACACTAATGAGGGACATAATGTTTTAATGGTATAACATGGAATGTTCTAGATTCGCTTACTGCGCTACGTGATATGGAAATTGTACGACTGTCTTTTCTTTCTGTTATGTTCAAACGTATTGTATTATTGTATATAATGTTTACATCGCACTTATGTATATATGCTATAATATCACGCCTGTAATTCCCGAAGAGGCAGGCAGAGGAGTGCAGTACACTCCCACGTTTTTCTAGTTACGTTTCCGTCTCACCATGGTGGTGAGCCTACTGCCATACACAATTACAATGCTATAAACACATACATATGTATGAATTTATTTAAATTAGGCCTTATTGTCCATTATCTTGGAAATGTCGAAGCAAAGCGTATAGCATCAGGATAACAATGTTACATGAACACATGAGAATTCATTCGGGCATATTCAGGTTAGTTTCGAAAGATTATGGCGAGATACATGTAAAAGTTTTTTATATCTTGAGAATGTTTGAATCTGATACACATATATATGTAACTATGTAGTCATATCTATTTTCCATAGGGGTAGTCAGAATACCTCCACTGGCTACGGTTATTCGTATATTTGCGTCAAATACGAAATGAGTAATAGGCGTCCCGTGAGAAATCTGGAAATTGCAAACATTTCTATAACATAACGGTCCAGACAAGATTAATATACGATTAATATACGTTTTATAGATGTTCCAAGAATAATATTACCTGTCCTCAGACAAGTATAGGTAGTTAAGTTATCAAGCCTAACAAGTTTCGAACATTCGAGGCCTTTTGTATTGCATCGATGTGAGCTAGATACTAACAACGTAGATTAAATAAAGGCGTTGGGCATTTAATATTTAAACGTAAGATCACGCCTGTGTTTCCACAAAGGGGTAGGCAGAGGAGAGTGTACTCTCCCTGTTCATTAATAAGGCTATATGTGCCATCTCTATATGGTAGGTCTATTGCCATATACCGGGTTTAAGTCCAGACTCCAAGCTACCACTGGGAATTTCAAGAAAAGCCCAATAATACTTACTCAACCACGGGATGCAGTCCAGAATCTCTTGATCAGCAATCGCATTTACAACCAATCCATTGACGAGGCAGTCAATATTTTACTACACCTACCTGTCACCCAAGCAACTTTTTCTTCCGATCCTTCTATCGTTCCACTTTTGGAACACGCGTCTGCTCTCAAAATGAGAGGATTAAGGCCAAGCAATTATCCTGGATTTGTGTCGAATCCGCAACCCCCCGCTCAACGGTCTCAAGTCGAGCTCACTAGAAACTTGACCCACGGGCCACTCGACCGTCGACTCTAACGGGACTTTGTAATTAATTAAAATCCACTTCTCCACAGACAATTGTTAACACGTCCCCGTTTCATGTAATCGCAACACATTCACGTGTCGTACGCTCTAATCGCCAGTTCCCAAACGTTGCGGTATATGTCCCATTCGCCTAACGCGTCTCATTATCCGGTGGCAACATCACACAATGCGTTGCGATGCGATGTAACTACGCAGGTACGTACGTGTGACGCAAAAACTTGTAACGACTCTCGTAATGCGATGTTTCATCTTCACACACACACACACAGATACGTATGTGTGCGCACACACACGACGCCTGCGATTTGAACATTATGCGGTCATGTTGCGACCAGAGCGAAACAAAGCGTGGTGCAGATGATTTTACAGAGCGTGGCGAGTTAAACGCCGCTCAATTCGATCGAATATTTCATCGTTCTTGGTACAATTGGTCCCCTTTTCATTACGAGGGCGTAATGCTGTAATCTGCCACGCTAGCCTGGCATCGTTAGATACGTCTTACAGCAAAGTCGAAAGAATGATACCCATCGTTTTCTTTATGTATTTTATTGATGTTTTTGGCATAAGCTACCTTTAAATGGGCATAACAATAATATGTGTTTCGATTCGATGTGAAGGCGCGTGCTACGGACAGCTGTAGAACAAAGCCGCCGCAACAGCTGCTTTTCTAATTCTCACTAAGTCAGTCTACGCCTAGAGACTATATAACAGCAAATTTTTATTTATATTGATTCTCCTTACCATTCTTTATGTAATGAATTTGGTACTCAGTATTATCTGTCTACCTCGTAAGGGACATGGCGTGGTGATACTGAGAGATTGATATTGTAGAGAGGAATTGAAGATTGATTCTAGACGGTCAATGTACAAAACATTCATGTATGTAGAGTGTTCTAAGATTGTTTTCTTGTTCTGTTTGTGTGAGTAATTATATATGCGTTTGTGTATCTCTAGTGCCTATTCGACATAACAAGAGATTTTTATATGTCGTTGTTATTACTGTATACATTATTATTTAATATTTTACTCCCTGCTCGGTCTACAAGTCTGCCTGCGGATCGAAAGTTCTCGAACGTCAACAACCCGCGAGTTTTTCTAACACGAAATTCCTAATACCACGGCGTCTAGTATTGCGCCCGGTGCATCGCAGTAGACTTAGCGTCTATTCCATGGCCGTATGTATAACATAAATGATGAATCGTAAGAGTGTACCCACTCCTCCGCCTACCCCTTCGGGGAGATACAGGCTGGATGTTATGTTATAATTACATTTGACACTTATACCTGATTAAATTATTTATTGAATTACATCACATATGTTCCTTTAGAATGACCCGATTGGTTTCGATATGTTTAATAGTAATATGTTGATACACATTTAATGTACTATTCAATAGCTGAGTCCAGTTTAATATTTATTCAACAGTTCGCCTTGCCGAAGTCGTAAAAGGCGTTACGGTCAACTAGCCTCGTGGTCGCATATCTTAAGTTATATATATTAGCATTTGTATCGACTTCATAAACTTTTCTGTTGATAATATTTTAAATATTTCTCAATTGAGTCATTTTTATTATGTACGGCATTAGCTTTTTTTGTAAGTACAAAAATATATCGACACTTATCCTCACACGGCCACCCGATTTCAAAGCAGACAGAGCTTATGTCATGGTAACCTGACCGCTGATAAATTACATATGTACATACAAATATATACCTGTTATAGATATTGTTCCAACCTATATTTGGAAATAACTGTATGTTCGTATCAACACGTCGCAACTGCTGGAACTAATATTGTTTGTTTATTAATACAAGATGGCTTGAATGCTTGGAAAATGATATGGAACGCTTAAAAATACTTTTCTGAACAGTGAGTTATGGAGCGAGGATTACCTTACAGTTAAGGTATCAGCAGAAAATAAAATGGCGGCTGGCAACCGATTGTACAACATAATAAATTATTGGCTATATCAATCTATATATTTCTTAGTAATAGGTCCAATGTTAATAGTATTATTCTTATACCATCACGCCGAATTACTTACGGACTAGGCAGAGAGCACCGAGTTGCAAATATCTCTATCCCTAGAGTCCTGACGTATTCCTTCCATACGTACGAATATGTGTATATATATCCAACATAGGTAAATACAATGTACAAATCGTTCACATTTCAATCGTAATTCGGCGTTGTGTTTTGTTAACCTCCAATCGTAGTGATCGCGTCACACGCCGGCTCGCTGGCGGCCGGGTGTACATTGAACAGGTTATACGCCAATTGTCGGTGGGCCGGGACACTTGCGTCGACACGCGGCACGACGCGTCGGGTGCCCGCCGTGGCGCCGCCTTCGGTGCCTTGCGTTGTAGAGTTTGATTCACTTCGGGCGACACACAGGTTTGCAACCGCTGTTGACATTTCCACATTTTGAATTGTAACGCAACATAACGCCTGTATTCCGCCGAAGGGGTCAGCAGAGGAGTGTAGCACTCTCACGTTCCATCCATTATGTTGTACGACCTGTGGAATAGGGGTGAGCCTGTGATACATTTGAATAACTATCATTTATGCGTAGTGTTGAATTTTTTTTATGTCAATAACTGCTTACTAACCAAGCATGCTAGATCACAGCCCATATCTTTGATTCCATCAGGCGTGACTGTGGCCATGCTGAACGCATGCATGCATGCGTGAATGCTGGCCTGTACCAAAAAACTTTCCATTTCTATGGTTTATTTCTAATAACTAAACAAATTATAGGAAACTGAAGACATCAGATGAATCATTTATTATTTTAAGGATTGTGTAAGTACATTTTTTTTTGGTAATTCAATAAAAATGTACGCAGCAATGGAATTGGGTTGTCTCATTTTTCAAATCTAGGTAGTATTATAATCGGTGTTGATAATTGATGGTAACAGAACCCATAAAATACCCCATAGAAAGACAACCAGGTGTCACATAAGGTGCATGTACCTGATCATCGTATACCACGCTTCTCCAATGTAAACAAAGGAAAACAATGTAATAAAGATAACGGACCTTCTCATCCACATTGTTTGTAGGGCTTCACACAACTACAATGAAAAACATGTAGATTGGTATCTCCCATCTCTGCCCACACTGTTAGCCGAAAAGCCTCGTAAATAACTTTCCAATGACCACGCGTCTCGCCCAATCCTCCTCTATGATTACGAAAGTTTCGTTGTAGCCAGTGTAGCATCAGCAGGCGAATTACCAAAATGGTAGACGACAACTTTCCACGGGCTCTTCTTTTGTACACGTTACCGTCCCACGCAATAGTGTAACTGTACACTCAAATGTAATGCAGCTATACAAACAAACCTTTCCATTTTCATTATATATGAAGGCCCATATATATTACCTACACAGGCATATAACAATGGATTTGTGCCCGGTGTATGGCGATAGGCTCACCACCTATTCCATAGTGGGACGTAAACGTAACCGGTGAAACTGGGAGGGTACTACACTCCTCTGCCTACCTCTTCGGGGATAACAGGCGTGATGTTGCGTTATTTACATACAATGTTACCACGTTCCACACATAAAATCATTTTTCATTCGATGCCAGTGACAATATTTCAATTACCGATGCGAAGAGCAATTCTGTTGGTGACTTCTTTGGCGTCTTTGGAACGTGTAGTATGTGGGTCCCAAATTGATGTGAAACATTCGCTGTGTCATTTAACCGTATTGTCTTATGCAATTGCACATCCGTGTTGGCACCTGCCTTACGTTTATTTTCGGTGCTCTTCTGGCGGGTTATATGTCACGAGTTCAATAAACCGTAATGGCATTCGATTCATTCGTATCATGGATATTATAGAGCAAAATGTCTAAACGTGACATCACGTCTGTAATCCCCGAAAAGGTACGCAGAGGAGCGTAGTACACTGGCACGTTTCCCTCGGATCGCGGACACTTGTCATTTGGGAAAGTGTTGTTAAAACATGTCCAGATTTAAAATGTGCCGGCCTAAGATTAGACTATGAACCAAACAATCAGCGTCTGCAAGTTCCCGCTGCACCAAACAGA
The DNA here is from genome assembly GCA_018244935.1 of Ardaris minthe. Lineage (NCBI taxonomy): Eukaryota > Metazoa > Arthropoda > Insecta > Lepidoptera > Hesperiidae > Ardaris > Ardaris minthe. Next base: position 8,592 of record DWTR01000073.1, on the reverse strand, counting down.
ATGACAGTTCGATCGAATTCATAACACTGGCCACAACGTCTCGTACGCACGGAGTGTACAAATATGTGTGTCCTCACCATAGTTCTCTTAAGTGACGTAGAGTACCCAGTGACGAGATTACGCGCGGATCGGCCGGTTGTGCAGCGCGTGCGCGGTGCGTATTTATAGCCGCACCCCCGCCGCGTTACGTCACCGCTGCACGACGGGCGTTCGGGACGCGACAACGATTAAACATGATGTTATTGTTGTTGTTGTTATTGTTGTTGGCTTTTCTGACTTGTAACTCCGAGTAGTAGCACGGAGTTTGCATTCGTGCCCGCTGTAAGGGTCTAGGGCCACCCCCTGTTCCATGGGATGTTAATATAACTAGTGACTGCCCTTTAGGGAGACACCAAAATATTCTGGACTTTTAACGCTGATACGATACATGTTTTATTTTAACACTGCATATTATTTTTATTAGATATTCGTAGCCCAGCTGATGGGTGCTTGGACTTAAGCGAGAGTTAACTAGAGTGTACGATTATTTAGAAATAGATTAATGTTGCCTATGTTCTTTATCAGAAATTTATTTTCAGATATCTGATCGATGTTTGCACTTCGTTCGTGCCCAGGGCTGTTCCTGTTCCATAACCATATCCTGTTCAACGTCCAAGGCTTATTATTTCTCCAATTTGTTAAGTAGTTACATATAAAATTTGATATACCGTTTTCTTTGCTCCCGTGCACGTTTGCACGTCATCATTTTTTTCTTATTAAAATACGTAAAAAATCAACAGAGCTTTATTACTGTAGTAATAAATTCACCATACTGTTTGTAGTGCCACGTGGTAGGAATACTGTGCTGTGATTGGCCGATTTAGTTTCAGTTGATTTTGAAACTCATTGGGTCTGCTTTGGCTGTGTTCGAAACAAACTGCTATTTTTGTGAGCTAAATTGATTGGATTTAGGCGGGTTTTGTTGGGAATCGTTAACGGAATGTAGTCAAAAATACGTAGTTATTTCATATTCTAACGGAAAATTGTATTAAACTAGACTCCTCGTATATTAATAGAGTACATTATACCTCCCTCTGGGACGCCCTTTAAGGTTGTATATTGTCTGCGTATATGTTGCCATACTTGGATGCATTTTGCATGCATCAAGGATTGTATAGATTGTATAGACAGGCGGGAATTACAATAGCAGAGATTAGGATCGAATCTGAAGTATCTTTATCGTGTACGAATTGATAATAATGACGTTAAAATACGTTATAGTTACATAACATTAAAAAGTTATGTGATTGCACAACATTTAACAAAAAAACGTAACATCACACCGGTAATCTCCGAAGAGGCAGGCAGAGGAGTGTAGTACTATGGACATTAGGTGGTGAGCCTATAGCCATATATCGGTCACCAATCCAGACTCCGAGCCAATACTACAAATTTTAACTAGAAAATCTAAGTTATAAAAATCCAGTAGTGCCCGAACTAGGGATTTCAACAAAGGACCTCTCGATCGGCCGTCGCGCTCGTAATCCTGCGACCAACGAGGCAGTCCATTATTGACAATAGTTTGTATTTTAAGCATAGTACCTAATATTTCTGAAAATGACTGATACCGTTTACCTATACCGTGCAATAAAATATATTCGGGACAGCTTATACACTGCCAAAGAAATAAATATATTGTGAAACTATTAAAACTGGGTAAATAGGTCTAAGGGTCCTGTTAGACAGACCAGCTCGGAGAGCGGAGCATACTACGATCGTATTCAAAATACAACCTTAATCCATTGCAATAAAGTCAACATTGTTTTATGGCTAAAAGATGCTCGGGGACCACCACAAAACAATTCAATTGAAAAGTTAAAATATTACTTTATTGAAATATGCTACGGTTCAAAATAAAATATGATCAAAATCTACCCTACTCTTCGAGCCGGTCTACTTGAAACGAACTTTAATATTTACTTTTAGCTGTCTATAAAAGGCTGTTAACTCACTTGGCTGAAATTCGGGCCAGTCCTCGTCAGCAATCCGTTTGTCTTCGAAGTCCTCGCCACCGTACGCCAGCAGCATACGGATGGACTCGCCCAGCGCCTTCACGGGGAAATAGTAGAATACGTACTTGGGCATGCTAAAAACATATATGTTATTTATTAGACACGCCTGTAATATCCGAAGAGACAGGCAGAGGAATGTAGTACACTCCTACGTTTCACCAGGTACGTTTACGTCTCAATATGGAATAAGTGGTGAGCCTATTGCCATACACCTTCGTTATTAGTAATGTTTAAATGACTTAATAAAAAACATTAAAAGGGCACAAGTTCTGAATATAAAATAATATCGTAAAAAAATATTTAGCGTAGGCTTTAGAACACTGTTGCAAAGGACGATCGAATTCGGTACTGAAAACGATATGCCGAAGTGAATTGCACTGTTCACTTACAGAAAAAAAGGAAAGTTTTTTAAATACCCTTCTCTATTATTAAAATTCCCGTCTCCCCTCCCACTCTACTATTATTGAAACTCCCGTCTTACTGAACGACGTTGTAGGCAGTTTAAAATATATAGCTCTAAAAAATTACTACGTACTATCCATTACGTTCCTTAGTGCATATTTCCCAACGTAAGAATTAATATACCTAACATCACGCCTGTAATCCCCGAAGAATTTATATAACAACCGAATTAAATGGACAGTTATACATATACATATTTCTATGTAGGTCATAGAGCCGCCAAGTTTGGTTAGGTTTACATATATTGTATTTAATGTATTAGAAAACGAGTGAAAATAAGTGAGCCGGCCGTGGAGCGATTGAGCGACTAGACTCTCATTTCTCACATTCTAGTATGATAGAAACTACATTTTGACAATGTATAATAACGAAGAGAACCCGTAACTTGCTGTTGTACTACCGGCATCCATTTAGTGTGTAGTGTGTCCGGAAATATTGTTAGAGCTTTCCGCAATATGGAAATGGAACAATTGCCTGAAGAGACCATTCAATATCGGACCCAACCATGACTTATCCGGAATTTGTGCAATTCTACCATTCTTTAATATTATTTTGTCTTAATGGTATTTAACTAATCCTATATTTAAATTGATTTTAATATGGTCATAAAAGGTATAGAAAGCTGATGACATTTTGATAATACCGTTACTGTAATACTGGATGTAATTAATCACAAACACTCCACAAAAAAAAAACTTGTGGGTACGCATATGGCGTATTGCAATTTTCGCAAAATTCTATCAAGGTCATGCAACTTGTCCTACTTAAGCTTCGCTATTCAATACCTATGTGGCTACACTGGATTCGTATATTCTTGTTAGGTACATCGTTAAGAAACCGGCCGAGCCGGCGTTCGACATCGGTAAGAGTCTATTTTTAGCCATAGAAAAATCATTACATCCAAATCTTAAGCCGTTGTGATAAATATGTTCATTTTATCTATTAATATCTACTACAACATTTTACAGAAAACTTACGTGCAAGTCTGTACACTGTAATTAAATATTTCGCAACACACGTCTACTGACTGAGAACGGGAATGAATATATAGTACGAATAATGTCAGTGTTTATATCCTCGCTGAATAAAACAGATACTGCCTTATCTATCGAAACTGTTTCGCTCAGAATGATGTATTACTTATCATTCATTAAAATCAACAAATATTATTCAAAAATATAAGTAATTAATACTAGATAGCTTAATTATTGCGCAATTGTTGAAAAATTGTCTAGTAAGCCTGCGGATACGACACACAGATAAAACTTGTATACGGTTTGCTCCAATTCATATCATCGTGAAATCTATTTTTAAGCAAAACGTAATATTATGTAACATCACGCCTGTAATCCCCGAAGAGTTACACAGAGGAGTGTAGTACACTTCCTCGTTTACATCGAGTAAATGGAACAAGTAATGGGTCTAGCCACTACTAGAAAACCTAAGTTAGAAAAACGCAACAGTCCCCAAGTCGAGATGTGAACTTAGGAGCTTTTCTTCGGCAGTCGCGCTTACGACCAACAAGGCACTCGTTTAAATATTTTTAAACATTTTTTTCGGCTTGAAACCCAACTTCGCCATATTTTATATTTTCTTGTGCCACCAGAGGGATTCGCGAAATGTCCATTGTCCACATGAAATATAGTTCTTGCTTCGCCGCCATTGACTAGACCTCCTTATTTTGTTCATTATTGACCTCGAATGGAACAGACAAATAGTTAGGGAAACTAAAACTTATTAACTATGCTCGTATGAACGTTTATAAACTAGACTAAGCTGAAGATGATGAATTAAAGTACAGTCCTATCCCTAAAGTCCTGTTCGAGGTCTGTTACAAATACTCATGAGATGTAGCAGCAAGAGATGTACCAGTCATGTGTGAATGCCAATTATTGATTGCTGTATTCATAAGAAAAAAATTGTGTTCATCATATCAATTTCTATTGTTACAGTAGCTGCATCTTATAAACCGAAGATATTAAGGAACCGCGCTTATAAGGAATTTCACGTAAGTCCTCGAATTATTATTTAAAAAAACATCATAAAAATAGTATAATGGCAATGGTATAACGTCACTGGTATAAGCAATATTTTAGCAATTTTTTATTAGGACTCGCGCGATCTGGCAAGTTATTAATAAAATTTAAACACTATTGCTAATTAACGAATTTGTTGCAAAAATAGTATTGACAGCAAATATGAATTATGTATCAATTAGTGCTGTACCGAATATTCGCATTCGCGAATATTTTGCAAATATGAATATCAGAAGAAAATGGTTAATAAAATCAATACATCATACATTTTTATATTTTAATACAAGGAAAAGTGATTTTACCTCATAATCACATTATCAATCTTCAACTTATTTGTTTGGTATTATTTATTTATTTGCGTTGCTTTGGGCAATTAAACCTAATAATTTAATTTTAATAATTTAATTTTCATACGGACTTAAAAATCAAAAAATATGTAATCCAATGTAAACAAACAAAAACAAATTCTTCTATGAATCTTTTATAAATTTTTACTTACGTTTTTAATGCACATAATCATCTTTTTGAATAAAACTAAAAACAATAATTTAAACAAAAACTCAATATTCGCATTTGCGAATACCGGTAGCCGATATTCGCATTCCCGAATGTTCAAAAAATTACATTCGTTGCATCCCTAGTATAGATAGGGCACTGTTGAATTTTTCTAATTTAGATTTTCTAGTAGTGGCTCGGAGTCTGGATTTGTACCCGGTGTATGGCAATAGGCTCACCACCTAGGAGTATTCCATAGTGAGACGTAAATGTAACTGGTGAAACATGGGAGTGTACTACACTCTTCTGCCTACCTCTTCGTGGATTACAGGTGATGGTACATCCCTAGTATGAACTATTATAACCATATATATATTATCTTACGTCAGTAGATATATAAGATATATTATCCTACGTCAGTAGATATATAAGATATATTATCCTACGTCAGTAGATGTATTAGATATATTATCCTACGTTAGTAGATATATTATCCTACGTCAGTAGATTATATTATGTATATTATCCTACGTGAGTGGTGTAATATATCTATGGTTATGGTATACGTCAGTATAATGTATCAATGAAAAGAACACAACTAAAGTAAAGAAATGTACTTAAAAGGGGCGGGGCACATAAGAAAAAATTACAACATAATTATTGTGCCCTTACTATCAGTGAACACTTTCTTCACGTAATGTGCCTAAATGATTTACGATTAATAATAGTTACATCTCTAGTAATGCAAACATTGATACTTCATGCGCACATAAATAATCATGTTTTGGTCCTGCTCGATGAGTGACATTGCCAACCTATGTACCGCATCTACGGTGCAACACCGTCACTTATGCAAATGATGTAATTTTTCAGGAGAAGCGTTTGAAAAGTTGACAACATATAATATTACATATAGGTATTATTGATTAAAGAAATAGACTGGTTATATTTAAACTACAATATTAAACTTCATGCCAAAGTAAAAACAAACATCTTATAATTTTGTTATAAAATAATTATAAACGTTTAAAATTTACAACCCTCCCAGAAGTGACGTTATGGAACTAAAAAACAATTAACTGGGCTATTGTGTAGTATCGATAAAAACACCCGAAATTGTATTTTTTTAAAGTTTAATTAATTGAAGTAAGAAACAAGTGTAACAATATTTTATAATTCTACACAGAGCTTACTATTAATCAGACTTTTCATATAAATCAGACATAAATCACAGTCATTGCACCTGTATGGTATTAAAATATAATTAAGCAGTATCAAATAAACATTCTTTGCTTATCTCTAATATTATCATTGTTTGTACTCATTTGGTAAACACTTTTATAAATTAAAAATAAAGAGAAGAAGAGTTAAATTCTCCTGAGTTGAGACTACGGTTTCAATAAATTTGGTAAATAAAAATTTAAAGAGATTATAGTAAAAATGTCCATAGTATCTTAGTAGTCCATTTTTGCGTTCTGTAAATGGTATTTTTTAATTGTACGCCCAATAAAGAGGCATATTAGCTATTTTTTCTCATACTCAGATCAATTTTGACAAAAATTGCATAAGTGACGTTTTTGCACCGTAATTATGTCAGATGGTATTGTCAGACGTAATTGAGACAATGTACTTCATCCCTTATCTGATAACAGAATATAAATTAGCAGATAAAGCGACCTGCAAATCGCCTAAAAATAATACTCATTAATATTTTTACTAACACCTTAAAATGATCGAAATTGAAATCAATGCAAATTTAAAAGATATACCTCCACGCAATTATACGAATTGTAACATCGATGTTATTGATTTCCATGAGATTAATTACAATTATTTCATTGAAAATTATATGTTGAAAAATTTGCCATGTATTGTAAAAAACGTAAGCAGTGTTTGGGAATGTGCTCAACTATGGATTAAGGAAAACCAAATAAATTATGATTACATGAAACAGACGTATGGAGACATTATTGCGCCAGTTGCGAATTGTGAACAACTATATTTCAACGCTCACTCTGTATCCAGTATGACAGTAAGTGAGTACATGGATTATATAAAAAATGAAAGCAGAGACAAGATCTTATATCTTAAAGACTTGCACTTAAGAAAGTTACGGCCGAATGATAAATTTTATAATGTGCCATACATTTTTGGATCCGATTGGTTGAATGAATATGCTGAAGACCTTCAAGAGGATGATTTTATGTTTGTTTACATTGGACCAACTAATTCGTGGTATCCTACATTTTGATATGTTATCGAGAAGTAATTTGCTTGCGGTGTATAGAAAACATAATTTAATACAAATTTGTGTTACAGGACCCCTCTACATGCGGATGTGTATTCTTCATATAGTTGGTCAGTGAATATATTTGGTATGAAAAAATGGATTTTACTACCACCAAACGAAGAACAAAAGTTGAAGGATCCGCTAGGAAACTTGCCGTTACCAATCAGTCAAGGGCAGTTGGAGAATGTTAAATATTTCAACATTTCACAAGAACCGGGAGATGCACTTTTTGTACCATCTGGATGGTATCATGAAGTAACAAACATGTTAGATACCATATCCATAAACCATAACTTTATTAATGGGTGTAATATAGAAATTGTGTGGAAGTCATTACAGGACAACCTACTGGGCATAGAAAAAGAAATAGATGATTTAAAAGAATCACCAGAATTCAATGAACATTGTCAAATAATGCTCAAATCAATGTTCGGTATGGATTTTGTAGATTTTTTGCATTTCATTACACACATAGTTCGTAAACGATTAAAACAACTAGAGACTGGATGTTTTGCATGGAATAATTTTTGTTTAGGAAATAAACATATCATGTTTGATTTACATATTTTATTAAAAATAATAAACTCAATTCAAAAGCATCCCCTTGTTGTAAACCATTTCATAGAACCCGATGAAGTGGACACTGTTGTTAGTTTGAAAAATTCAATTGTTCAAAGAATTAATAAATAATATTTGTATTAGTCCAGTTACAATTTTAACTTTATAACTGAATATACTGAACCAGACTTGATAAACTGCTGAATTTCAGATTTACTGTACCCCAATTCTTGTAGTACTTCTATAGTATGTTGACCTCTCTTTGGTAATGGTTTTTCTCCAGATGTCTGCCCTGGTGTGCGGGACAGTCTGGGAGCTGCTTTTGGTACCAACACATTACTGTCATCACGATAAAAAGAATTTCGTGTGACATGGCATTCATGTTTGTCTACAGAGTTGAAATCTAAAACAGGAGTCACACAAGTGTCTAAATCTTTGAAAATTTTGCACCACTCCTCTTGGGTTTTTGTGAGAAATATCTTTTGGAACTGTTTTTTTGCAGTTTCCATATCAGCACCTTGTGAATACTCATTCTCAGATAACTGTAATCCTTTTAAAAATTCTGAGTAAAACTTTGGCTCCAAGGCTCCTACTGACATAAACTTCTCGTCTTTTGTTCTGTAAGTTGCATAGAAAGGGACACCTCCATCTAACATGTTAGTTACAGGTTTGCTGTTCCAAAATGTCTTTTGAGATCTAA
>DWTR01000072.1:0-18154 GCA_018244935.1 Ardaris minthe | reverse complement strand
AAAGTTATTGTTCGAAATTCAAATTTAATTTTCTTTTTATATCATAATTTAAATTACATCGCGTTCAGTCCGCGAACTGCACGGCATTATCGTGCATGAGTCTATAGTAGAAACATTAATTCACTAAAAGTTAAATTTACTATGTAGGTTAGTAAGTTAGTTAACTGTTTAGTGTAGGTACTAGCGGGATCTAGGGGTAGCTTCTCTCCACTAATTATAATGTTATGCTAGTCCAGTAATAACTTTAATACTACATATGTACGTTACTAACTGGGAACTTCTGGGTAATTGTAAATTGTGTGCGTCTGTTTAATTGTTTCAAAATTATTACCAAAATTCGAGTCTTGAATGAAATTTTAATTATTTTTTTAATGTGACAAATAATAATGAACAGTTGTGAAATGTGGATGTTGGAGAACTTTATCGTTTTAAAAGGTGTCGTTCATTAATAAAACGGTTGAGGGATTCGTTGTGAATGTACAAATCAATTTTTAACATGTTACAATGTTTTAAAATTAATTCAATAAAATTCAAGGTTTGTCCATGTTCATAATATTATGTATTAATGGGTAACGCGTTACGTTACGTAACGTAACGTCACCATGATGTTGGGTGTTCACTTGTTGCACGTCCAGATGTCTTTTGATGTAAACATACGTCTATATTTCGTTGAGGCGTGAATATATTTATTCGAATTAAAGTAAACTCTCGCCGGTATCACCGGCGCCACGGTATTGTACAATTCGATCGCTAGTAGCGTAGTATATCGAAGCGATAGAATGAAAGCGACCCTTCTTAGCAAGGATTTTCGCATTCTCTATATTTGTTTTTTCATTATTTTTATTTTGTTCTGAATGATTTGAGTGTTGTAATTTCCATGACACTAATTTCCAATTATTTTGTCTATCATTTGCTACACCAAACACAACATTTCCATCACCTGAAATTGAATATGCTTCTGATTCATCTCCCATATTTATATTTTTTAATGCAATAGTTTCATCTTTGTTTTTATCATAAATAAATGCATTTCTTAAATAATGAGAATTTGAAAGCTCAGCTTCTCCATTTCTTTTTTCGTTATATTCAGACCAACCTACAATAATATTTCCATCGTCAGAAATATCTGTAGCTTCTGAATTTGCCTTAAATTTTAATTTATCATACGTATCATATAATGGATTGATCTTAGTAAAATTTCTATCTGAAGGTGCATAGAAAAAAGATTGGCGATAAAGTATTTTTTTATTATCATCCCATGATTCATACCATCCTATAAAAATATTGTTTTTAGAGACTGCATTGATTTTTGATGATCCAAAATTTGAACTGGTTAGTGTCATTAATTTATCGTTAGCAGTGTGATAAACAAAAGCAATATTTGTATTAGAACCATTGTTGCTATCTCTTAATAATGAACCATAAAGATAATTACCATCAAGTGTGCTGGTTTCAATCTGAGGTTTTCTATCAATAATTTTTTCAATAAAATTTAAGTTATTAAATGCATTAAACCTTGCTTGTTCTGGATGATTTTTTAGGTCTGTTTTATCTAAAAATTTAAGCGGGAAGACTCCATTTTTTTTATTATCATAGATAGTGTAAATCATTTTATTATAAGGAAGATAACCATTATGTGCAGCCATTAATGGCACGTAGCTCTCATCATGATCAGCATAAAGGCTAAATCGACCATCTTCTGTTGTTAAAAAATGATTATCAGTATAATAATTATTATCTTTATTACTTAAAAATTTAACCTCTTTTGTCACCGTGTTATAAATAAAAAGTTGTGATAAGGCTGTATTTTTGTCGTGACCATTCCCTATTGCATAAATACCGTCATGAGATAAAGATATAATTTTTATTTTATCAATATTTTCTATTTCTAAAGGTTCAAAATTAGCACCATAATCAAAGCTAATTTTATTTTTATTATTAATTGAGTCAATGATTACAGTTGAATATTTTGATGTATAAATATTATGTTTTTCTCGATAACCAAGAACACCATGATGATGTTGACTATTTTTATAGTCCTTTATATTTTGAATTGAATATTGATCAAAGAAAAAAGAAATAGGATCTGTTGAGCTGAGTTGATTAGGTGTATTTGCATGACTAAATGAAGAAAAAATAATTATTGAAGTAATTATTGATAACTTGAATATCTTTTTTTTTATAAGCATAAATTATTGTTCCATTGATATTGGCAGGATTTTTTTGAAGACTAGTTTGATCTTCTTTTTCTGTCAATATAAATGGATTTTATTTTAAAATGCATTGCTAATTATATTTATTATAATTTTAAATCATTATTTTTTATTTTAATTGATTTTTATTATGAATATATTTCTGGGGTTTTAATATTGAATATATGTCTTTTATTTAATTCTTTGCTCAATAAATCAATATGTTGTTCTTGTGCTGATATCCATTTACTTGCTTCACCATATACACCATGCTGATGAAAAGCATTAATTCTAACTAATACTGATTTGCCAAGCGAATTAATAAACTGGGAAAGCAATTCAATATTTTCTAAATAATCCGTTTTTTCTGGAATATATAAAAGGCGCAATTCTGTAAGTAAATTATTATTAGCTAACCATTTGATTGATTCTTTAATACGCTGATTTCCTCGCCCCGTTAAATCAATATGTACCTTTTCACTCCAACTTTTTAAATCGATCATAGCACCATCCATGTAAGGGGCTATTTTTTGCCAACCATTAATAGAAAGTGTGCCATTACTGTCGATTAAACAGGTGAGATGTTTAAGATCGGGGGCTTCTTTGACGGCTTTAAAATAACTAATTAAAAAAGGAAGTTGTAATGTTGATTCACCGCCACTGACAGTAATGCCATTAATAAAAGCGGCATATTTACGTGTGATCGCTATTAATTCATCGACTGTATAAGTTAATGTCATCGGGCTTGATTGACGTGGGCATTGCTGAATACAAGTATCACATTGTTCACAACTGGCACTGTTCCAACTTATAACACCATTTTGTAATGAAAGGGCTTGTTGAGGGCAAGTGGGAATACAGTCACCACAATTGTCACAGATCCCCATGGTATAGGGATTGTGACAATTTTTGCAACGCAGATTGCATCCTTGTAGGAAGATGGCCAGGCGATTACCTGGACCATCGACACAAGAGAAGGGCAGTATTTTATTTATCGAAACGCATCTGCTGTTCATGACTAATCACTCGTGGCTTACGTTCAGCAATATGGCAATTTGCAGTGGCTTCATCACCTAACCAAGTGGTATTAAGGCGAGAGCCTTCTTCTTTGTATTTTTTCAAATCAGATAAACGCACCATATAACCTGTGACACGGACTAAATCATTCCCCCCCACATTGGCTGTAAATTCTCTTAATCCAGAAGCAAATGCCCCTAAACAGAGTTGCATTAACGCATCAGGATTTTGTTTGATGGTTTCATCAACCGTTAAGATATCGCTGATCCCTGACGTGTAAAACTGATGATGAGGCGCAACGGTCATTAAATGCGTGACCGGATCAGGCTCTGTGCCATAAGGAATACGTGTTGCGGGTGTAGTACCAATATCTGAGCTAATACCCGATTGAGCGTGTAACATGGCACGCTGTTTCCAGCCATATTTTACAGGGGTATCAGCGACAAATTGCGCTAATTTTTCACTGATAATATAGCTAAGTTTATTGGCAGACTCATTCTCACCATAGGCGACTTGCTTGCCTTCTTTTTCAAGTAATAGCGCAACGGCTTCTGCCATACCGTAAATACCAAACATTGGTGCAAAACGATCAGGCGAGATCAGACCTTCTTCTACTAAGAAGCTCTGTTCAAAGAAATTGGATTTTTCATAGAGAAATTTGCAACGGGCATCGATAATCTCGATTTGTTGTTGCATATAAAACGGTAAAACATGTGTCAGAAAATCTTGGCTATCTTGGCTACGTTTAGCGACTTCTTTAAGGTTAATCCGTACTAAAGTACTGCCACCACCACTTTGTGGCAGTGAGTTATAACAACTGACAATGCCATATTCATCTTTTCCAAATACCGCATCTTGCAAAGTCCCATTAGCGATATGAGGTTTACTGCTGTGACAAATATTGGTGATCGCCTGATGCAATAAATCAGACGGTGTTGCATTCGCATCATAAATAAAGGTGAGGTTAGGGGCGACTTGTTGAAGCTCTACATCTACTTTGAGGATCAAGCGCGTGATGATGGAGTCTTCAGGGCCAATATTCGCGTGCATAAACGCATCGGGTAGTGTTCTATCAAGATAGCGCCAGAAACGTTTTAATTTAGGATAAAGTTGCTCTTCGGTCAGTTCGCCTACATAAGGTAATAAGATTTTATCGATACGACCTAAATACACAGGCATAGAGGTAACTGAAGGCACATGATGATAAAGAATAGTGAGCATATTCAGTGCATCATCAAAATCTTGTGCAGGTTCTAGCTCTAAATAACGAGAACCTTGTGCTAAGAATTTCGCATAATCGGGTAAAACATAACGTGGTTTATAAGGGGCGTGACCTTCATACATATCACAGATAACCCGTTCATTAAGCGCTTTAGCGGCATCCTCAGGAAGCGACGGATAAGGCAACATATTTTCCGCTTCTAATGCGAGAAAATGACGCTTTTGTTCAGGGGAAAGGGTTGGATTTTCTACGATTTGTTGACAACGTTGAATAACAGATTGTTCAGTCATAACCACCTCAGCGCTCAAAGAGCCAGAAAAAGATTTAAAACTTATCTTTTTAGGTTAATGACTTGATTAAAATTTACCGTGACTTTAAACAAAACCCCTTTAAAGATTAAGGTAATAGCACAAAAATACGCATAAATTAGATATATCTAAATAATGGTAGTGAAAAAGTGAGTTTAGCTAATGAGTGACTAAACTCACTGAATAATAAACTAAAAGAATAAGATGTTATGTTTTGCTTGTTTCATTTTCTGTGTCGCTATTTTTCTCTTTAACACTCTCTTTTGATCCCTCTTCTTCATTATTTTCGTTTTCTTCCATTTCCTCTTTTTCAGTACGAGGCGGTAAATTGGCGGTTAATAAATAAGGAGACTGTTGCCAATGAACGGGCGTTAGTTGAAGAAGGTTATGAGAAAGCAAAAAGCCAATCGCCAATGCAACTAATAACATTACGCGCAATAAATTAGTGGTGTTATCGACTTGGCTTGATTCAGTGACAAGTTGATGAGTATCCAGTGTGAGCCTTAAAAAGCCTTTGGGTTTATCTTTGCCCGGCACTGGCACAACTAGTTGGTGATTAAAAGAACCTCCACTTTTTTGCCCTTCTAAAGCTAATCGCTCTTTAACAGTGACATTTTCACCACTATGCGCTATTTGTGTACCATCTTCTAGATAAAGACTGGCATCAAGCACCCGACTATCATGGGTCAGATGATTTAAATTAGCCATAATGAGGGGATTTACGTTATCTTTGCTACTGCCATCTATATAAGTGGATAAAGAGAACGCAACTTGTTCTGCCAGCGTTTTCGCAAGCTCTTCAAACTGAGTGATACGGGCGTGCTGATTGGCACGGCTAAAATAAGACGCGCCTTGCATAAGAAATGCCAATAGTGCGATACAAATCAGTATAATCGCCGTTTTTTGTAGTTTGAATTTTAGTTTGTCTTTAAGCATGTTCATCCTTTTGCGTAAGCAAGTATGTGCATGTTGCCAGATGAGCCAGAGATAGAATAGGCTGAATAACGATTATTTTGTTCAGACAGGGGAAAACAGGAGAATAAGTATGTCAAATAGTCTGACCTATTGCTATTTACCGGATGAAATCCGCAAATGGCCAGGTCTGCCGTTATCACTCAGTGGTGAAGAGGTGATGCCACTGGATTATCGTGCTGGCGATAGCGGATGGTTACTGTATGGACGAGAACTCGATAAAAAAAGAATTAGTGAGTTCCAACATAAATTAGGCGTGGCAATTGTAGTGGTTTCTTCATGGCGTATTGATGATTATCAAGTGGTGCGTATTGCCGGTAGTTTAACCCGTCGCATTCGCCGTTTATCTGATGAATGTGGCTTAGATGTCGTTCCTCTAGGTGAAATTCCTCGTTTGCGTTCTCCTGGGCTTCTAGTGATGGATATGGACTCTACAGCTATTCAGATTGAGTGCATTGATGAAATTGCAAAACTGGCAGGTGTAGGAGATAAAGTTGCAGCAATAACAGAACGCGCGATGCAAGGCGAAATGGATTTTAGTGAAAGCTTAAAACTCCGCGTTGCTGAACTTAAAGGTGCAGATGCATCTATTTTGCAAAAAGTAATGGATGATTTACCACTAATGCCAGGATTAACGAGCTTAGTGCGTAAACTTCAAGCAATGGACTGGCATATTGCGATTGCTTCTGGTGGCTTTACGTACTTTGCCGATAATTTAAAACAAAAATTACGCTTAGTGGCTGCTGTTGCTAACCATCTTGAAATTAAAGATGGCAAACTAACGGGTAAAGTTAAAGGCACAATTGTCGATGCGAAGTACAAAGCGCAAGTATTAGCGCGTTTAGCGAAAGATTTAGAGATCCCAATGGAGCAAACAATTGCCATTGGTGATGGTGCAAACGATCTTAAAATGTTGAGAAAAGCAGGGCTTGGTATTGCTTATCATGCAAAGCCTAAAGTGTATGCTCAGGCGAAAGTCGCTATACGCCATGCGGATCTAATGGGCGTATTGTGCATTTTAAGTGGTGGTTTAAAACACGAAGAGCGCTAAGCGCGTTTTTCTAAAATCGTTATTGTTGGGAGAGAAGTGTGGCAAAAGCAGCAAAAAGAGCCTTTGTATGTAATGAATGTGGTGCAGATTATCCTCGTTGGCAAGGACAATGTTCGGCCTGTCATGCGTGGAATACAATTACAGAAGTGCGCCTTGCTGCCGCCCCTTCTTCCCGTAATGATCGCTTTAGTGGATTTGCGGGTGATGCAAAAGGTGTCAGCCGAGTTCAAAAGCTCTCTGAAATTAGCCTCGAAGCCTTACCGCGTTTCTCAACGGGCTTTAAAGAGTTTGACCGTGTATTAGGTGGTGGTGTAGTACCCGGAAGTGCCATTTTAATCGGGGGAAGCCCCGGTGCAGGTAAAAGTACCTTATTGCTACAAACCATGTGCCGTTTAGCCACAGAAATGAAAACGCTATATGTTACGGGTGAAGAGTCACTCCAACAGGTTGCTATGCGTGCGCATCGATTAGGTTTACCGACCGCAGAACTGAATATGTTGTCAGAAACCAGTATTGAACAAATTTGTTTAATTGCCTCACAAGAACAGCCTAAATTAATGGTAATTGACTCTATTCAAGTGATGCATATGGCAGATATTCAATCTTCACCGGGTAGCGTTGCTCAAGTGCGAGAAACCGCGGCTTATTTAACGCGTTTTGCTAAAACCAATGATGTTGCCATTATTATGGTTGGTCATGTGACAAAAGATGGCACATTGGCAGGGCCGAAAGTATTGGAACACTGCATTGACTGTTCTGTTATGTTGGATGGTGAAACGGACTCTCGTTTTCGTACTTTACGCAGCCACAAAAACCGTTTTGGCGCTGTTAATGAGTTAGGTGTGTTTGCGATGACAGAGCAGGGATTACGAGAAGTGAGCAATCCCTCAGCTATCTTTTTAAGCCGAGGTGATGAAATCACATCAGGTAGCTCTGTTATGGTTGTGTGGGAAGGTACAAGACCTTTGCTGGTGGAGATACAAGCGTTAGTTGACCACTCGATGTTGTCCAATCCTCGCCGTGTCGCGGTGGGATTAGAGCAAAATAGATTAGCTATTCTGCTTGCTGTATTGCATCGGCATGGTGGATTACAAATGTCTGATCAAGACGTTTTTGTTAATGTGGTTGGCGGGGTAAAAGTTACGGAAACCAGCGCAGACCTAGCCTTGTTATTATCATTAGTATCTAGTTTTCGTAATCGTCCTTTACCGCGTGATTTAGTGATATTTGGTGAAGTAGGGCTTGCTGGAGAAATTCGACCTGTACCTAGTGGGCAAGAGCGTATTGCAGAAGCAGCAAAACATGGATTTAAACGAGCAATTGTACCTAGCGCAAATATGCCGAAAAAAAATCCCCCTGATATGAAAGTGTATGGTGTGAAAAAGCTGTCAGATGCGTTATCTGTCCTTGATGATTTGGAAGATTTCTAAAGGAGAAAAGTATGGGTTCTTTTGATTATATCAAACAGGCTATCAGAAAAAATGGATATACTTTACAACAAGTTGCTGATGAAAGTGATATGACGAAAGGCTATCTTAGCCAATTGATTAATAATAAAATCAAGAGTCCCAGCGCCCAAAAGATGTCGGCATTACACCAATTTTTAGGGCTAGAATACCCAGTAAAAAAGAAAACCATCGGTGTTATTTTTGGCAAATTTTATCCGCTTCATACAGGGCATATTTATTTAATTCAACGTGCTTGTAGTCAAGTAGATGAATTACATGTGATCCTCTGTCATGACGAACCTCGTGATAAAAATCTATTTATTAACAGTGCAATGTCACAACAACCGACGGTCAGTGACAGATTGCGTTGGTTATTACAAACCTTTAAATATCAAAAAAATATTCGTATTCATGAGTTTGATGAACACGGTATAGAGCCACAACCCCATGGTTGGGAAATGTGGAGTGAAGGGATCAACATGTTTTTGCAAGAAAAGCAGATAACCCCTGATTTTATCTATACCAGCGAACGAGAAGATGCGGATCAATATAATGCTTTCTTAGGGATTGAAACGGTATTGATTGATCCAGAACGTTCATTTATGAATATCAGTGGCAGTCAAATTCGCCAAGCCCCTTTTAAATATTGGGAATATATCCCAACAGAAGTTAAACCCTTCTTTGTGCGTACCGTAGCTATTTTAGGTGGCGAATCCAGCGGTAAATCCACATTGGTTAATAAGCTTGCCAATATTTTCAATACCACAAGTGCATGGGAATATGGTCGTGATTATGTCTTTTCTCATTTAGGTGGAGATGAAATGGCATTGCAATATTCCGACTACGATAAAATTGCATTAGGACATGCTCAATATATTGATTTTGCTGTTAAATATGCAAATAAAGTGGCTTTTGTTGATACAGATTTTGTCACAACGCAGGCATTTTGTTTACGTTATGAAGGTAAAGAGCATCCCTTTGTTCAAGCGTTAATTGATGAATATCGTTTCGATTTAGTTATCTTGCTAGAAAACAATACGCCGTGGGTAGCCGATGGCTTGCGTAGTTTAGGCAGTGATAAAGAGAGACGTCGTTTTCAAACCTTACTGATGGAAATGCTTGATAAAAATAACATTGAATATATTAAAGTTAATTCCCCAGATTATGACGAACGTTTCTTAAGTTGCGTTGAATTAGTCAGAGAATTATTGATGATGCAATCAAAGCATATTGAGTAAAAACATAAGGTAAAAACGCCATTAGTGGCGTTTTTACCTGGAAGGATCAAAATAATAACTTAGTTTCAAACAACTCTCTTTCCTCTCAAGAATAAATAGTTAGTATTCTTTATTACTGATGCCTTATCAGAACAAAATCACTTACCAAAAGATAAAAATACATAAAAAAATCTGTCAAATAAGCTATCTACGTAATAATGCTATTTTTTTCAATAAGGTGAAAAAGATTACTGAAAATTAATGCAGGGATCTTTATTATAGATGTTAGGTATAGATTTATCGGTGTGTATTTCTTTTGCCATTAGGTGTGGGGAGTCACACTCTCTATCTTCATTCGCTCAGATGAAGAAGCAGACTATTTTTCGTAAAAGGACAAGATAATGGCGCAACCTTCCCGTGTTTCACTTCATATCAAGAAAACAGTCATTTCGTTAGCGATTGCTGCTTTAGGTTTTACCATCTCATCAAATGCATTGGCTTACCAAAAAGTTCATCAGCCAGATAATAGTTATCAGCAATATGTTTCTCAGCGTCAAACAGTTGATAGTTTGATCCAAGATGCATTAGATGCCTTTAAGTCACCTGCGCGTGTCTCTGACGCTGGCTTTACGGGAAAACTGCCATCAAATATGGAAATAGTGGCGCAAAAACTGCAACAAGCTTATAAGTTAGAGCCTTATCGCCTTGATTTATTATTTAGTACCGCTAGCGCTTATATCTATAACAATGATGTTTCTCGCGCAATTACGATTTATAAACAGATTTTAGAAGCGGCACCAGATGATATTGATGCGCTAATTTACGTCACTTCATGGACTCGTTTTGAAGGTAAAGACAAAGAGAGCGAAGCCTATTTCAATAAATTGAAATCATTAAATCCAGCAAAAGCAGAAGAAATTAGTCGCTTCTTTGCACAAATTGATCGCGTTAGCAAAATGCCGTTAAGCGATAAATTAACCCCTGCTGATTTAGCGAAACTGAAGAAAACCAAAGATAATAACGCGATTGTGACATTGGGTTATGCGTTAAATCCTGATGGCACCATGAATAAGATTTTGATAGATCGCTTAAATAAGACCTTAGAAGTGGCTAAACAATTGCCTGAAGCAATGATTGTCGTCACTGGTGGTGTGCCTAAAGCACATCAAACGGAAGGTAAGTTAATGGCAGATTGGTTGGTGAAAAACGGTATTGCGCCAGAACGTATTTTCCAAGAGAACTATGCGCGTACAACAGTCGAAAATGCGTTATTTAGCCGTTATGCTTTAACCAAACATCATATTAAAACAGCCGTGATTATTAGCTCTGGTAGCCATGTTCGTCGTGCCGACGCAATTTTTACTCTAGCAAGTTGGCAAAGTGGTCCAAGTGATATCACTTACTTAACGGTTGTTGCACCTGATAAGCCATTAGCGGAATTACAAAAAGCCAGTAAATCAGATATACAAGGTATTTATCGTGATGGTTTAAAAGCGCTAGGATTATGGAGTTTCCGCAGTTATCCACTAGAAGAGCGTTGATTTAGATAAATATTGAATAGTGAAAGAGCTCAAATATGAAGTGATTTTATAACGTTGAGCTCTTTTTTAGATAATAAGAGTAACTTTGATAACGCTCGCTAGTGATTGAAAAAATCTTGAATTGAGAGCGTTTCTGCTCCTGCTGTGGCAGAAGCTTCTTTTAGCAATGTTTGCCAATCATTTGGTGGTTTTCCTGCTTTTAGTTTTGATGAAAATACGTTATATGCATCACTTTTAGAGTCGTAAGCACGTAGTGTATTAAAATCATTAACCCAACCAATAACGATGATCTTATGTTCTTCACTGCATCGAAAAAATAAACGAAACTGTTGTAAAAACTTCGCTCTAAACCAATGTTTATTATTAGATCCTAATGTGTTTCCTAGATGAAATATAGGATCGAGCGGATTTCTAGCTATACGTTCTTCTATTACTTTTTTGATTGCTGTAAGTAATTTAGTGGCGCTTTTTTTCTTATACCCACTTGGATCTGATGCTTTCAATTTTTTGACGTTTTCGATCAATTCAATAATCTGATCCAAAAAGCATTGGTGAAAAAAGATTTTCCAGCCGTTAATTTCTAAAGTATCCATTCCACCTCTGCTAGTCAGTAAGTGGTGCGTCTAAGTCAATTTCAACGCCATCAGTAAGCTCTTTCACCTCAGCCCATAATGTTGTAGGTACTGATTTGATATGCTGTGGGTTTTTCTTCATATCTTTTTCAAGGAAAGAGAGAAATTCAGATATAACGGGATCATCTTGTTCCTTTTCTTGTCGAGATATAATGACTCTACCCCCAGGTAATAGAGAATATTCAATTAATTCTCCAGGCTTTAGCTGTAAAGCATCCCGAATGGCCGCAGGAATTGTTGTTTGACTACGCTCAGTGAGTCGAGATTCAGCGCGTAGAGACACATCCTCAATATTTAGGATCATATTGTTTCTCCTTAACTTTATCCTATGATCAGATAAGTTGTTCAAACGATCGGGAATTTGCAAGTCAGAGTATTGTAATGCAAATGCATTGTGTAATGCAAATGCATTGTACGTATCATTTAATAAAACGATTTTTTATGGGCAAATTAGTATATTTATTGAATTGATAACAATTATCATTACTATTGTTTCTTACGATAGTTTATAACGAGAATAATAAAGTGAGAATTCCTCTGATGATATGTGCATTAATGGCTTCTTTCCCTAGTTTTGCTAATTGTTTATCTGTAACAGAAGGTAAAGAAATAATTGGTCAGTTTGATAACAACAACACGTTGTGTTTTACCTCGCATTTAGAGAGTGAACGTTATGCGGAACTGAATGTGAAAGGGATACAAAATCTGCGTTTAGAAACCCAAAATGGCACACATATTCGTAGCTTATTAAAAGATGTTCCTGCTGATGGGCAACAAAAAGTACGCTTTTTATTGCCTAAAACTGCGAGTTATCAATTGATTGCACAAGGTGAGGAGGGAAAACCATGGCAACTCACATTGACAACACAGCCTTATCAGCCTTTAGATAAAGATGCCGGTATTGCACCTGTCAGTCCCCGTTTACAAATACTTGCTCATCAATTGAATCAACAAAATATTCAGGCATTTTGGCAACAAGTACGCCACGAAGGTACACCCCTTATTGAGCCTTATGATAAGGATAAAAAGTTAGTGACTTTCTTATGGCAAGGTGCAAAAAAGAATGTCTATTTATTGGGATCACCCGATGGTAATCATGATCCGTTAACCCATTTAGCCAATAGTGATATTTGGTACCGCAGTTATATCGTACCTAACGATACATTAATGCAATATAAATTAGCGCCTGATGTGCCTATCATTGAAAATGCAGAGCCATTCGAACAACGTCGCGCTATTTTAACCACAGCACAAGCCGATCCGTTTAATTCCCAAAATTCTCCAAGTCAATCTGAGGATGCCTATAATCACTTTTCTTTATTGTCATTAGACACTAAACGTGAATGCCAATTACCCGATATTCTAGATAGAACAATGAAAGGCAAGACAGAAATTGTGCGTTTTCACAGCCAGATCTTAAATAATGATCGGGAGATCGCACTTTATCAACCAGCAAAAAAAATGACTGTACCTCGAATTTTAGTGTTATTCGATGGACAAACTTATCGTCGCCAATATGGTATTGATCGGTTTTTTGATAAACAGATCGAAGAAGGGAAATTGGCACCGATGATGATCTTATTTGTTGATAGTATTGATAGTGATCGTCGTAGTGTTGAGTTACCGCCAAATCCTGATTTTTACCGTTTCTTGGCCGATGAACTCTTTGTTTGGTTAGAAAAAGAGAAAGGTATTCACGTATCAGGAGAAGAAACGATTGTATCAGGCTCTAGTTATGGCGGGTTAGCATCTTCATGGGTCGCATTTAATCGCCCTGATCGCTTTGGTAAAGTGCTGAGTATGTCTGGCTCTTATTGGTGGGCGCCTGAAAATGAAGAGCCAGAATGGCTTATTCGACAATTTGAGCAAGCAGATAAAAAGCCATTACAGTTTTTCTTAGAAGCGGGGTTATTTGAAAGTCGTGGTGATAAAGGGGGGATTTTAAATAATAATCGTCATCTTAAACAGGTTTTAGAGCAAAAAGACTATCCTGTTAAATCACTCGAAATGGCCAGTGGGCATGATTATATTTCTTGGTGTGAAACCCTGTATTTAGGGGCTAAAGCATTAACTCAAGATTAAGATCACGCCTTAACAAGATGTTTTAATACAACGGAAGCTTATACACATATTCGCGGTATAAGCTTTTTGTTTGTCATAAGCTTGTCATAAAGCTGTCATCAAAATCACTTTTAGTTTTCATTTCTCTGTCATTTAACTGCCGTAAGCTTTTCCTGACTTAAAACATTAACCCTGTTTTTTACTTTAGAGTGCAAGGAAAAAGCTATGTCTCATCGTTACCAACGTTCTATCTTATCCGTTATTGTAACAACGCTATTGGCTGGCGCGAGTTTTTCTTCTTTTGCTGCTCCCGTTGCTGCTGATGCCATTTTAGCTCAAGATCGTGCGGCAAAAGGTAATATCACGGAATTTGGCGGCGCTCGCCGTATGACTCAGGATCAAACTGAGGCATTAAAAGCAGCTTTAAATAACAACCAAGCAAAAAATGTGATCCTCTTTATTGGTGATGGGATGGGGGATTCTGAAATCACCGTTGCGCGTAACTACGCTGAAGGTGCGGGTGGTTTCTTTAAAGGTATCGATGCCTTACCAATGACGGGTCAATACACACACTATTCTTTAGACAGAAAAACCCAAAAGCCTAATTATGTGACAGATTCTGCTGCATCGGCGACAGCATGGGCTTCTGGTGTGAAAACCTATAATGGTGCATTAGGGATTGATGTGTTTGGTAAGGATCATCAAACTATTTTGGAATTAGCGAAAGCCAATGGAAAGGCGACAGGGAACGTGACAACCTCTGAAATTCAAGATGCGACACCTGCAGCACTGTTCTCGCATGTAACAGGACGCAAATGCTATGGCCCTGTTGAAACGTTAGAAAAATGCTCAACCAATGCCTTAGAAAATGGTGGTAGAGGTTCTATCTCTGAGCAACTTTTAGTCACTCGTGCAGATGTAACATTAGGGGGCGGTGCAAAAAGCTTTGCTCAAACTGCCGCAGCGGGTGAATACAAAGGTAAAACACTAGAGCAACAAGCGATTGAGCGTGGTTATCAAATCGTGAAAGATGCAAAATCATTAGATGCGATTACGCTTGCGAACCAAGATAAACCCGTACTAGGTTTGTTCCACGAAGGCAATATGGATGTAGCATGGGAAGGTCCAAAAGCCACGTATCATGGTAATTTGAATAATCCACCTTTAGAGTGCAAACCTAACGCCAAGCTCGATCCAAATGCGCCAACACTGGCACAAATGACTAAAAAAGCGATCGACTTACTGAAAACCAATGAAAATGGTTTCTTCTTACAAGTTGAAAGCGCCTCTATCGATAAGCAAGATCATAATGCTAACCCTTGTGGTCAAATTGGTGAAACCGTTGCACTAGATGAAGCCGTACAAATCGGCTTAGATTTTGCAAAACAAAACGGTGATACGCTGATTATCGTGACGGCTGATCATGCCC
Source organism: Ardaris minthe (assembly GCA_018244935.1). Lineage (NCBI taxonomy): Eukaryota > Metazoa > Arthropoda > Insecta > Lepidoptera > Hesperiidae > Ardaris > Ardaris minthe. Next base: position 3,064 of record DWTR01000072.1, on the reverse strand, counting down.
ATTCAAGCCAAATTATTGAAGCTGACGTGAAATCCAGTGGGTTAACACAAGCACTTATCACCAAAGATGGTGCAGTTATGGTGGTGAATTACGGTAACTCAGAAGAAGAGTCACAAGAGCATACTGGGGCGCAATTACGGGTTGCCGCTTATGGCCCACATGCTGCGAATGTGGTTGGATTAACTGACCAAACAGACTTGTTTTTCACCATGCGTGATGCGATGGGTCTGAAGTAAGTTCAAGTTGAATTTATAGTCTGTCTGAACTTGTAGTCGAATTGCCTTACTAAATTGTTATATTTCCGCGCGGCTTAGAGAGATACCCTCTGGTCGCGTTTTTTTATTAAGAATGGAGCCTATCTAAAATAAAATGATAATAAATCAATAGGTTATTTACAGGCTGATTTTGAAAGTTACACATTCTCTGCTATAATTAACAGAATTTACAAATTAATCTATGTAATATTCTCACTTCTCCATTGATTATTGTACTTAAGTTGCAATATCTTTTTGTCTAATAACACTTTACGTTATTAAGGCATTACCCGTAAAAAATCTTTTCTCAGATAGATTATCTGCTCGTGGTCTTTCTCTTTTTTATGAGATTGAAGGAGAACAGAGTCAAACAAACAACGATAAGAATAAGGTCATTTTTTTATGCTGACACTGCTTCATTTACTCTCATCTGTCGCGCTTCTTGTCTGGGGAACTCATATTGTTCGTACTGGCATTATGCGTGTCTTCGGCTCTGATTTGCGCCGAATTTTAGGTAAAAGTATTAATAAAAAATCCAATGCTTTTCTTGCGGGTGTTGGTGTCACCGCATTAGTCCAAAGTAGTAATGCGACGGCGCTTTTAGTGATCTCTTTTGTGACGCAAGGATTGATTTCGATTACACCAGCACTTGTTATTATGTTAGGCGCAGATGTGGGTACTGCATTAATGGCGCGTGTGTTGACGTTTGATCTTTCTTGGTTATCACCACTGCTTATCCTTATTGGTGTTATTACTTTTTTAAGCCGTAAAAAAGAGCGAGTAGGACAACTAGGACGTGTAGGCATTGGCCTTGGTTTGATTTTGTTGGCTTTACAACTCATTGTGGCATCGGCAGAACCCATTATGCACGCAAGTGCCGTCCAAGCTATTTTTACCTCTCTTAGTGGCGATACTATTTTAGCGCTATTGGTGGGTGCACTCTTTGCAATGGTGAGTTACTCAAGCCTTGCGGCCGTGTTGTTAACGGCGACATTAAGTGCAACAGGATTAATGCCATTATATATCAGCCTCTCCATTGTAATTGGCTCTAATATTGGTAGTGGTTTGCTGGCATTAATCAGTAGTCGAGGACAAAGCGTTGCCTCTCGACAAGTTGTGTTGGGGAGTTTGTTTTTTAAACTGATTGGTGCATTGATTGTTTTACCATGGATAACGTATCTTGCTTCTGAAATACAAAAATATGGATTTTCACCGGCTGAAATCGTTATCTATTTTCATGTTATTTATAATCTTGCTCGCTGTATTTTGATGATCCCTTTTGTCGGCATAATGGCAAAATTATGTCAGCGACTTATTCCTGAACTACCGACTACGGGATCTGAAATGGCACCGCGTTATTTAGATCAATCTGCTATTGATACGCCTTCATTGGCAATTGCTAATGCGGTTAGAGAATCACTACGATTAGGTGATGTGATAGAGCAGATGCTGCAACGTTTTACTGCGTTAATGGAAGGCGATCGTCTGCAAAAAAGGGAAATTAGCCAATTAGAAGAAGAGGTGGAATTACTCCACAGCAGCATTAAATTGTATATGGCACAAATTCAACAGCATGATCTAGGAACTGAAGATTCCCGGCGTTGGGCTGAAATTATTGATACCGCGATGAATTTACAACAATCTTCCGCTATCATTGCGCGTATGTCGGCTGAAGTGGTGAGTAAAGGTTTAAATCACCACTTATTTTTATCGGAGGAAGGACGTCGTGAATTACAGACACTCCTTGAGCGTCTGCAAAGTAATCTGAATCTGGCGATGTCGGTATTTGTTTCCGGCAACATGGAACATGCTCGTAAATTGCGTCGAGCAAAACATCGTTTCCGTTTACTCAACCAGCGTTACTCGTTTGCACATGTAGAACGTCTTCATTTGCATAATATGCAAAGCATTGAAACCAGTTCACTGCATACTAGTTTGCTTGGTGATATGAAACGGCTGAATTCCTTGTTCTGTGCTGTGGCTTATCACGCACTAGAACGAAGTGAATCATCATCAGAACAGGTTAATCTTTAATAATGAAATACACTATTCGTCAATTAACACGAAATGAAATTCCACAAGTATGGGCAATTGATAGAACCGAGCTTATTGAAAAGCTATATGTCTTAAAAGAAGGAATGTTGCTTTTATCAGAGCAACGCTTTGATATGAAAGGTTGGCCTGAAGGTGAAGCAGAGCATTACACACCTGTTTTACTTGAAAGTTTTGATCGAGGCGCCGCTTTCTGGGGTGTTTTTAAACAAGATCAGTTGGTCGCAGCAGCAAGTGTTGATCCACAAAAACGGGGTCAAAATGACGCTTTACTTCAACTTTCTTTTTTACATGTTAGCCACCAGCAACGTGGGCAAGGCTTAGCGCGAATACTATTTGATTATTGTGTGGAATATGCGAAGAAAAAAGGGGCTGGTGGGTTATATATCTCATCAACACCTTCTGAAAATAGCGTGAATTTTTATCAGCATTTAGGGTGTCGTTTAATTGATATTCCTGATCCTGAACTTTATGAAAGAGAGCCTGAAGATATTCATTTAGTCTTTCATTTTATCGAGACAAATAACACTTAATTTCGTTTATTGACTACGATAACAACATAATAAAATGCAATGCCTTATCGTGAAAATGATAAGGCATTTTTTATGTACCATACTAAAAAACAGACATAACCATTTAAAAAATAAGGATATAAGGTAAGTTTTTTTTCTTTATATAAGTTGATTTAGCATGGTGGTTATATAATAATGAAAATCATTATCATTAATGGTGGGTTATTATGGCTAAACCAACGCGCT
>DWTR01000071.1:0-18369 GCA_018244935.1 Ardaris minthe | reverse complement strand
CTGTATGATACCCGAGTTCAAAATTCGGGTTAGTGGCGTCATTTCTATGCACCAAACACAATTGTAGAACCTACGTGAAATATGATCCAATATATGGTATTACAATGCGAGCTTCGCTAAATGAAACGAAGCATCTAGTTTGTTTGTCTGCCAATAACATCATATTGTCTTGTAGCATATTGAACATTTTAAATTTATATTGCAATACATGCACATAAAATTGTTTCTTAAATTTTTTAATAATTTCATGAACGTGCTACCTGTTTGATATTTGTGGTCCTTGAAGATCGCGCAAGATAACTGTTGCACAGCTTTGTTAAAACCGGGCAGCAGTGAAGCCATGTACCAGCTTGTCAATACTAAATGTATAACAATGATGTTGCTAAATGTACAGCAGCAAAGGACCGATAAACATAGGAAGCCCTGAGTTACTGAAAACGAAATTAAAATATTCCTATTGAGCCGCATGAAAAAGGAACGTTATTACCATGTTTAGGTGCGTTTTTGTATTACATATACGTATGTTTATAAAAGAAGTACATTGTATACTTAGTTCCATTGATATTTTTGATAACTTCACAAAAATAGTGCAAATACTGGTAAGTGAAAGGATTAATAACGTAAATATCGACAGCACAGTCAGTGGAAGCTGCTTCTTCTCAGTGGCATCAGAATATCTATGATCGCCGAGCTTAGTCTTCATCTGGAATGAGGTTTAATTTTAGAAGTGTACAGAAGTGTTACTGAAATAGTGAGCAGGTAGGCACAACCTGCAAGTATTATAAGATCTATTTCGCTGTGCTTAAGTGGTACCTTAAAATACTCGTTAGTCCACTGGTCGCAGGCGCAACAGCTGAGCGAGAGAACCTCGCTTCAATCTCCGGATTGGATTTTATTGGCTTTATGTTGGACGTGTCGGACAGTATTGGATTTTCTAGATTTTTTAGTAATATCTCGGAGTCTAAATGTGTGTCCAGTGTACGAAAATAGGCTCACAACCTACTCCATAGTGGGACGTAAACATAATTGGTAAAACGTGGCAGTGCACTACACCCCTCTGCCTACCTCTTTGGGGATAACGCGTGTGGTGTTATGTTATGTTGGACGTGGTCTGGGCGTGAAGTTACTTTGCAATAAAATTCCTTGCACTCACTAAGGTCTATTGATAATCAGCCTAGTACCATTGGTACCCTTTTTACACTCAGTGCCAGGCTTGCAGTTCATAATTTGTGTAGTATTCATACATACAACCTTTACACTGTCACGTTTACATGATGTATTTGTCAACATTATTAAAAAGATCGACAACAATAATGCGCTCGTTACCTTTATATGTCTTACGCTCAGTAATTATTGAGAACATTTGAAATTCGGCAAAGTATTAATTTCGGTTCGAAAAGTATTAATTTGTTCAATATTTACTGTCTCTATCCGTTTCACTTGTTCAATCCACGTTTTCATTCGATCTGACCCATAATAAGCTCCATATGAAACAATTGCCATGGTAAGTACGTATTCAGTGACCCAAGTAATGTACGTTGTCATAAATCCTGGGATTTTCGTGTTCGACAGTATCGTAGGTGTGGTAAATATTACACAAAATATCGTAATAGTACCTAAAATATAGTTCATATAAGTGTTTTATAACGGATTAGTAAGCTACGACACGCGTGAAACCGTAATTTATCAAAAAAATATTAAAAGAAATTAAAAGTGGCAAAAAGTATAATGAAATATAACTTCATTCTGCCAAGTATTCAGTAATACTAAAAAAAATATTACATACATTTAGTTAGTACTTACGCGTATGATAAATATAAAAATAATGTATATCAAGAAAACTAAGACTTGAAAAAGATATAAGTACTTAAAAGGGTAAAGAAACATATCCCGCAGAGCGACAGTGCGCGCGAGACGCGCACGTCGTCCGAGTCGTACACCAGCGGCGCAAGGCCGACCACACGCAACAGGCGCACGACCAGCGCCGGCGCTCCGGTGCGCAGCCACGTAGTGCTCTCACCGCGCTCCATACTTGACAATGATCTGTTAAACAGCTTGTCTTATATGCCAAAATGTATGCAACAATTTTGGACAGTTACATATCATTGTTTTGGTCTCGGCCGATTGGTACCATAAACTGGCTGTTCCTGATCACTCAGCTGTCTCGAGTTGGTTGTCGTTTATCACACCCTCTATTTTAAACAAATGAGAACATCTGGTGTAAGAAATTGAGAAATGGATTTACCGCAACTGAATCTTGAATACAAGGCTCAACCGTTTTGTAAGATAAACTTCACCAAAGATAAATTTCAGGTATCTAGTCACGGAAGTCACTGCTTATTCAGTCCTGGCGACGTGTACACAACATTCTGGAAAACTATACTAATAATTGATCGACTGATTCTTCATCCTTCAGAATATTAAATATTAACATTGAAGGGAGTTTTTAAACGACTACCTATACACAATAGATAAGAAAAATTGTTTTATTTTACGTACCTATAATTGCGCTTGAATCTGTTTATTCAAAGAATGGATTGTACGAAAGAATACATAACATCACGCGTGTATTTGCTCAAAGGAAATAGTACACAAGTACAGTACTCTCATTTTACGTCTGTGTTACGTAAGTTATGTTATACGTCCCGTGTAATAGATATTGGGCCTATGGCCATAACGGGTTGCTTCCTACCTTTAGACAGTTTTCCCTAGTCACATGAAAAAAGTTGGATTTGTGTATGTTGAATATTGACAAAACAGTGCTCTTAGCCTTTGAAACAGCGATATTATGCTAATTTTAAAGCTGCTGTAAACTGTTATTTAGGAATCACCTGGGGAAGTTCTGTCTTGTAACTCTAATGATAAATCTTCACTTTGCTGATAACGTAACGCAAGAAATTCACAGGCAAATCATTCGCATATTTAATGCTATCCTAATTTAAAGTAGATATTGAAAAGCTTAATATTTATACATTCTTAAAGCGACGACGTAATATCGGATTTCTCCGACTTGGAATTTTTAGTAGTAGTCCGGAATCTGATTTTGTGTCCTTCATATGACAACAGGCTCACCCCATGGTGGACACAGAATTCAACAGGTGGGTCGTGGGAGTGCTCTTTTGCCTCCCACTTCGGGCAATACAGGCGTGAAGAAAAAAAATCCTTAACCGAATCCACCACAAATTCAGTTTTAAATTGTTATTATACTGCTTTATCTGAACACCAATCTTCCGCATAATTATAGAACACAGAACTATTTATTACATCCCTTATCTACTTCATGTATAAAGACATTCGTCATAAAAAGTGCTTTTAATGTCCATGTTTAATGTTTTGAATGATAATTAGTGAAATGAACGATTCTGTTCATGTCACTTGCCTTTGTTATTGGGGACCATCCTCCAGACCGAACAGCGAGAAGCGACAAGGTACACGCAAGACCTGTGTGGTACAAGAAGGTACTTCGAACTTCTTCGAATTATCTTTTACAGCGATATAATCTTCAATCAAAGATCATGACCCGTGTTCCTACTTACAAGTTCTACCTGGACTAATGTTACTAATGGTCTTACTTCGGCAGTCCTCTAACCGCGTACACTACGCAACTAATATTCTTATTAACACGCAATATTAATAAAATTGACTGACTCTAACAGTTCCATTCGCACACTCCTATTCTGAATCGGTTGCAGTCGTCTGTCGGCGTCAGCGGTTAGCTTTGATAACAGGCAACTGTTTTTTTTTACTTCAATGAAACTGAAAAGACACAATAAATAATTTAACACAATACCAACATATATAGTACATGTTTGTTCCGCTGTTCAACGTGATGGTAAAACGGTTTGTCTGTGACCTCTTTCATCGTATTCATATGTAAATATCCTTTTAAATCATAACGGAAAAATGTTGTCTATAACAGAATGACCAAATACGTTTTCGTGACACTGAACTTGCGGGGATGTCACATCTGTGTAGCGACGAGTCGTACGGTAAATTACAGAAGCTATGTATAGCACTGATGCTGAACAAGCCAGCGTTCTCTCCGCTCGGCATGTGCACGCTCTCCAGGAGACTTCTCTTGTCTGTCAGTAACTGTAATAATTCGTTTTCTTACTTTTAAAAACGATGTAGGTAATGAAGACGAATTCTTAGGTTATTGTGCCCTGTTTTAACACACTTAATATTTTGCGAAATATTTTTGAATGCAGGGATTTGTAAAACAGTCAAATTTCATTGTTCCTTACGTGTTCTGTTGATTCTATGTGTTTATTTAATACTAACATTTAATGAATAATATGATCGATTATCAATAAAGCAATAATTACATAACAGCTCGTAGATATTTTAATTCTAACAATGTTAGTTTTGTTTTAGATCGCGGGTGTCGTCGTAACATATCTGGTGATCTTGGAGCAGTTCCAACTGTCTGAATAGCCATTGCCTGATTAGAAAGTTATACTGTGGATGTGTGGAGAACCCCAAAAAGAGGCCTCGCTTTTTACATACTTAATTCACTTCTTGATATAATCGTTTTCAACACGCTTGTGACATTGTTTGCTGTGTGAATATGATTAGTATATTGTGTGCGGTTAGGGTTTAAGGTTAGTTCAGTGGCTTATTAGATGCACCAAAGCGGTTTAGTTTAAAAAGCAATAATTGTAATCATGTTGAAAAATCTTTCGTCAGTGTTTATACACATGACTGTAGTTGTAGATTCTTGTATATGTACCGTTTCAACTCACGTATATTTCATCGTAATGTCTCCGCCGCGACCTCGCTGCAATCTGGGGGAGCTCATGAAGAAGATCGTATAGGTCCAAAACTAGTCAGGCCATCCAGAAAAAATATACGTGACTGAGCCGTTACATATATAATCACGTTGAGAAATGTTATATGAAATAAAAGTAATAAATACATACGACTGATTACAGTATTTTATTTGTTACAAGTTGCTTAATACAAACGATCGGTGAAAATGTTAAATTTCGACAATGGGTTCGTACTATTTCAAGAGCCCCTATGATTAATTGTACATTAAGGCGTATTGTAAGCGTAAGGTGTTTACCTATGACATATATGTCGTCACAAATCTCGTCGCTACACAGATGGGCTTGTCTATAGGACAAGGCGCACCGAAATAATATTACGTGTCCAATTAAGGACGTATCCTTACGTTGATGGACGAGATTGAGCAGCATGTTGAGGGTCGCCGTAAAAGATCTGCTGCAGCCGGCGGCTGTTAGTCCAGGAGTCCATGGTCACTAACACTTCTTCGCTACGTCACCAACTCTATTCGACCGGACTACAAGAAAAGGGGAGTACGAGCTGTACTGCGTACCGGAGACCGGTAACTTCATGGCAGTAAATCGTCAAATCTGGTTCCGGGTCGGGGTACCGGGTAGCTGTCAAACAGTTTGGGTACAATTTGAACATATGCCTATTGCTAAATAAAATAAAGATATACATCGATGTACAATACAATGTTTAATAGTCGTTCAGGATTGATGAGGATCCAGTAGTTTCATCCTAGCAATTCGTACTCCACGGATAGTAGGCACAGTAGTCTAGTAGGTGGCAGGTCTAGAACGTCCTGACCAGAAGTCCATGGCGGTAAATTATGTTCAAATCAGGTTCCGGGTAGTATATAATAGGGGATCAAAATAATCAAAGGTACATTAAAAAAGTTTCGTAATCAGTTACCGCTATTTAATTAGAACATAACACATTACATAATTTTTAAATATGACAACAATTACAAACAGTGATTAACATTAATTTTCCCACACCACATGAACAAATGACGGACAAAGTGAACACTGCAGACAAGATAAGGGTGTCAGTAACACTAAACATTAATTAGGTAATTATCTCAAAATTTCGTGGTATTTGTGGACAAGTGATTTGCGTTTAGTAATTCAGTGTATCGAAACTGCAATAAAATCACCAAGTAAGTCACAGAAAAACCCACAACCTGAAATGTTATTAAAATGTTATTTATTTTATACTTAGTACTCTATTTCACACATCAATTGTTGAGTATTTTTAAACATTTTGAAACAATAAACATATAATTGTTATTTTGAAATGCGCCTAAAAATTTACATAACATTATTTTTAGGTATGCATAAATTTTTAAGGTAACATCACGCTTGTAATCCCCAAAGACGTACGCAGAGGAGTGTAATACACTCCCACGTTTCACCAGTTAAGTTTCATCTCACAGTAGAATAGGCGGTGAGTTTGTTGCCAAACACCGGACACAAACGCAGACTTCGAGCCACTACTAAATTTTTTACTAGATATTCTAGTTAGAAATACCCAATAGTACCCAACACGGGTTTTGAACCCATGGCCACCCGATCACTAGTCACATTCGCAACCACTCGACCAACGAGGTAATAATTATAGGCAAGCGTACATTTTAAAAGGAAAAAGAAAAAGTAAAAGTTTACTTACTGACAGAAAAAGTCCTCTTGAGATGGTGTACATGCCTAGCGGCGATAAGGACGGTTTGTTTAGCATCAGAGATACAATTAGCTTCTGTAATTCGACGAACAGCTCGTCCGTACACAGACGGATTTTTCCCATAAGTTTACAAACATGAATTCGCATTCGCTCGTTCTGTTAGCAAAAGAAAATTATGTATACATACTGTCAATGTTGTAACAAAGATTGTTACATAAAATCAAACACACGCTATGTTCGCGGCATACTCGTATATCACGGATTAATATGTGTTTCATAACACCCTACTAAGCTCAGCTCTCCCTTGTAATATAAGCTAGAGTTAGTAAACCATGACTGTCTCGTTCGTCGAGTAGTTGCAAGCGGGACTGCTGAGCGAGAGTTCCTGTGTTCGACCCCAAGTTGCGTATTATTTAGTTTTCATCACGCGAAATTCTTAGTAGTATCTCCATGTCTGATATATTGCAGTATATCGAAATAGGCTCACCGCCTATTCCATGATGTGAGGTATAATGTAACAGGTGAACGTAGTGTATTACTCTCCCCTGTCTACCTCTTCGGGAAGACACGAGCTTGAGATTATGTTTTTAAGTAATTCAACTAATATAACGGTATGGTCATTCCTATAGTGTAAAAAGGTGTAAATGTTACCTCGTGAATAATGTTATGCCCGGGCGCGATGATCATATTAATGTTGATTAAATGAAACACTAGCCACGATACTTGCACAGCGACGTCTAAGATGATCAGTGGCTGGCTGCCTACAAGATATTTAGATCAATTATTGTGATAGTACATAGCCATATTTAATGAAATGAAATTATTTAATTTATTGTAAATCTACTCATTCGAACATGTTCATGTTTTTGTTTGAACCTAACAGCACTTTAGTCTTTGCTGTGTTCTGGGTATTCCAATTAAAACTATATAGTTAACTTGACAGCGGTCATCGGTTAATGGTCGTGGAGACTTTGTACATACCTCCAATTATAGTTTGGTTCGAAGTAGCTCAATTCGACGGGTTAATTCTCCTATACTAACCTGGAACATTGGCAACAGGAAGGTGCTGCTACTCGATAACGAAGTACCTCACACATGACTGGGATAGCAAATATGTGGTGATATTTTGAGTAGCCCACTGTTCCATGATAATTAACCCTGACTGTTGTGCCGGAGGCTCTAGATTCGATTCCAGTAGTAATATTTACAGGCGCTACCTAGATTGAGGTCAAATAACGGTGTTTGAGTTGTCCCAAAATCTTAATTTCAATTACTTACGAATCAACTGAATAAAATAATAAGGAGTAACAATTAGGCGAATGACGCAATTCGCTATGCTCAAAAACATCAAAACGCCTTCATTGCCGGTGTTCATGGTGTCCACAAGTTCGCAGATCTCTGTATAAATAGTATTGAGCTCACGAATAGTTGTCTGGTACTTTCTTGTAGGCTCTGCCATAAAAGAGCGACCTGTAATGTTAAAATGTTGGTGAAACGCGATGTCCATTTCGCGCTGTTCCTAGGCGACAGGCGTATTATTCGTTGTCAAGTCGACTTGAGCTAACGGCCGCCATGATGCAGCGTTTGCTCGATTTCTACCAACGAGACTGGATCAATGGACAATGTCCGTCAATGTTGTGAAGATTCTAGTCAGTCCGATCATCAGGAGGACTGAGACCCAGGTCGGCGAGTGACGATCACAGGCACAGATACCGTCTATTCGGGATAACATCATCGGGGACAGTTAACCCCCGGAGAGTGCCCGGGTAAAGAGGGTATCCTCAAGATCCGAACTCCTCTTTCCCATGCGTAGTTCGCTGCGGTGTAAGAGACGCCAACATAGTCAATTTGTTCCATGTATAAATGACAGACAATTGAATAAATTATGTACAAATTAAATAGAAAAGCAAATAATGTAGAACAATGCTACTTAATGGTTTGTACATTAATCCTGTGAACTTATGTTAATTCTGTTTCCCTGTAAGTTGATCCTGTATGATACCCGAGTTCAAAATTCGGGTTAGTGGCGTCACTTCTATGCACCAAACAAAATTGTACAACTTAAGTGAAATGTGATCCAATATATCACAATGGGAGCTTCGCTAAATGAAACGAAACAACTAGTTTGTTTGTCTGGCAATAACATCATATTGTCTTGTAGACATATTGATCATTTTAAATTTATATTGCAATACATGCACATAAAATTGTTTCTTAAATTTTTTATTAATTTCATGACCGTGGTACCTGGTTGATATTTGTGGTCCTTGAAGATCGTGCAAGATAACTGTTGTACAGTCTTGTTGAAACAGGGCAACAATGAAGCCATATACGAGCTTGTCAATACCAAATGTATTACAATGATATTGCTAAATGTATAGCAGCAAAGGAACCAAAAACATACGAAGCCATGAGCCACTGAAACTGAAATTTAAAATATTTTCGTTGAACCGTAGGAAATTAGAAAATTCTTTCAGTATATTAAGTGGGTAAATGTTTATAATACATTGTATACTTAGTTCGATTGATATTGTTGATGACATCACAAAAATAGTGTAAATACTGTTAAGTAAAAGGATTAATAACGTAAATATCGACAGCACAGTCACTGGAAGCTGCTTCTTCTTAGTAGCATCAGAATATCTATTACCGCCGAGCTTAGTCTTCACCTGGAATAATATTTTAGAATAGTATTTTGTACTAGTACTTAGAATAGTGTTTTGTGTCGAAAATTTTCAGCGGATTGTCACAACCTGTAGGTACTATAAGGACTATGTCGGTGTGCTTAAATGACAATACGATCAAATTCTCGTTAGTCGAGTGGTTCCAGGCTCAGCAGCTAAACGGGAAATCCTGGTTTCGATCCTCGGGTCGGGTATTACTGGATTTATATTGGCGCAATATGGGCATGAAATTACTTTAGAATAAATCCCTTTCACGCACTGATATCTAAAGTATATTGATAAACAGTCAAGTATCTTTACCGAACATTGGCGGTATAACCATAGACCTTACGGGGAAACCAGTAGGAGGAGGCTACAGCAGCCTAAGGGTCGAAATAACCCTTGAAATGTCTGGTGCAGAAGGCAACGGGAAACCACTGCACTATTTTCCCAAGAAAGTCAGCATGATGATAATGTTACCAACAAGAATATATACAAGTGGGCTATACAATCCGCATAGCGACTACTAGGATAGCTTCAACCTGGTAAGCTCGAAATCCTAGAACCAAAGCCACTAAAACTACACTCGTAAAGGCTCTAGTATTCCCCATATTTTTATACGGTGCGGAAACATGGACCATAAAAAAAAGGGAAAGTCAGCGAATTGATACACTGGAAATGTGGTGCTGGATACTAATGTTACGTATATCGTGGACCCAACACCGTACAAACGTCTCCATTCTTAAAGAGCTCGGCATAAAGAACCGCCTTTCTACCATAATTCACAATAGAATCCTTCGCTACTTCGGTCATATAACGCGCCGTGAGGACTCCATGGAACGGCTAATTGTGCAGGGTAGAGTGGATGGAGTTAGATCTCAAGGGAACTTTAGCTTCGCTGGACCGACCAAATTAAAGTTCTAACGTTCTAAGTTGAACGCTTCCAATCAACATGCCTGACCACCACTATTCTGACAAGAGCATACGAATAAGAAGATCATTATTATGGTCGCGATTTTACACTCAGCGTCAGACTCGCTGTTTATATTTTACGTATTCATACATCCTTTACAGTGTAATGTTGACATGATAAAAATATAAACATTATAAATAAATCAACAATAATAATGCGCTTGTTACAAAAATATCTTTATATGTCTTACGCTCAGTAATAATTGAGAACATTTAAATTTCAGCAAAGTATTAAGCAAATTTTGGTTCAAAAGGTATTAATTTGTTCAATATTTACTATCTCTATCCGTTTCACTTGTTCAATCCAAGTTTTCATTCGATCTGCCCCAAAATAAGCACCATATGAAGCAATTGCCATGCTAAGAAGGTTTCCAGTGACCCACATAATGTACGTTGTCACAACTCCTGGGATCATCACATTCGACAGTATCTTAGGTGCGGTAAAAATCACACAAAATAACGTAATCGCACCTGAAATGTAGTTCATATACGTGTTTTGTAACAACGGATCAGAAAGCTATGATACGCAGGAAATTGTAATGTTCCAAACAGTTATTAAAAGTAAAGAATAGGATATTAAGTATCATTAACATCAATCTACGAAGTATTTATTACTACACAAAAAATAATTAAGAACATTTATTTTGTACTTGCAGGTATGATATATATAAATAATGTATAATTACTCCCAGGGTAGTGGTTGATGATATAGCGTTGGAACAAGTGGATGAAATTGTATATCTTGTGTATATCTTGGATGTGCTTGTAGCAGGGATGGCAGCTGTCCCCTCCGATGGGCTGTCACCTTGTCGTGGTGGAGGAGCTTGCGTGTCCCCATGACCGCCAGGGCTATACCGGATAGGGCCACCCATACCGGGCAGGCTTGGGGCGAGGGATCAGACTTAGAACAGCTGGCAGGGAAGCTCATCCCAACGGGAAAAAAAGAGCGGAGCCGTAAGAGAGGGCAGTTTGCTCGTCGCTTGCGGCCCGGAGCGGCGCCTCACGGTCAGCGGCCTGTAAGCGATGGAGCGGGGGATCCGTCGCTAGTACGTTTAGCCCGGCATGTAGACGCCATCCGATGTGGTGGTTTTAGTCGGTAAGAATCCAACACAGCCGGCTCCCCGGGCGGCTGGGTATCCATGCAGGATTTCCACCACGTAAAAAAAAAGGGATGGCAGCTACTCGGCTGACATAGAGAGAAGAGCAAGTGCAGGAAATACTGTGAATCGAGCGTTAGATAAGCTACTGAGTAGCCAAATTTTGAGCCACCGAGCTCCATTGGTAATACACAACTCCATGCTTACTCTAACTCTACGTACTGTACGGTAGCGAGAGTTCGGTATGTAAGAAAGGGGATGAAAGTAGAATAAACGCGGTCAAGATGAGGTTGTTGCGTTGCATTTACCGCTTGATACTCGCCGACCGAGTTCGTAAGGAAGATACTTTGTATGAAAGACAGTATTGGTGTAAAAATAAGAAAAGGTATGCTCCAATGATTCGGACATGATGAGATAATTGCTGATAAAAGAATGACAAAGCAGAGACACAACACGAATGTTGATAGGCGCAGGTGCCGAGGAAAACCAAGACCAAGACTCACGTATCTTAATTAAATGTGACAATTTACTAGTTGATAGGGGAGTCAGAAGTCTCCGAAACCGGCGTGCATATATGAAGAGAGTGTTGAATTTAGAAGAAGCCCGGCTGGTCTGCAAGGATAGACATATTTGGCTCTCGGTACTCTCTGCCTACCCCGTAAGGGACCTGGCGTGAAGATATGTATGTATGTACGTACGTACATACGTATATATGTACATATGTTTGTACATATGTATGTACATATGTATGTCCATATGTATGTCCATATGTATGTACATATGTATGTCCATATGTATGTCCATATGTATGTACATATGTATGTCCATATGTAGTATGTACATATGTCAAGAAACTTGGAAAAAATATACTTAAAAGGGTAAAGAAACATCGCCCGTAGAGCGAGAGCGCGCGCGAGACGCGCACGCCGTCCGAGTCGTACACCAGCGGCGCAAGTCCGACCACACGCAACAGGCGCACGACCAGCGCCGGCACTCCGCTGCGCAGCCACGTAGTGCTCTTACCGCGCTCCATACTTGACAATGATCTGTTAAAAAGCTTGTCTTATATTCAAAACATTATGCAATAATTTTGGACAATTATATATCTTTGTTTTGGTCTAAGTCGATTGGTCTATAAACGGGCAAATCGAAAACAAAGTTTATTTCAAATCCAATAATATTTTGTTAACGAGTTATAGATTCGTGGTTGTACCTGAACACTCAGCTACGTACGTTGTCGCGAGTCGGTTGTCGCTTATCCCACCCTCTGTCTTAAACACACTAATGTGAACATTAGGCGTAAGAAATTGAGCAGTGGATTTACCGCAACTGAATCTGACGTACGAGTTTCAACCGTTTTGTAAGATAAAATTTCAGGTACCTAGTAACGGAAGTCACTCATTATTCAGTCCTGGCGACGTGTATGTACATAACATTCTGGTAAATTGTACTAATAATTGATCGGCTGATTCTTCATCCTTCAGAATATTAAATATTTACATTGAAGGGAGTTTTTTAACGACTACCTATATAATTACAGTAGATAAGAAAAATTCTCTTTTATTTTACGTACCTATATAATTACGTAGAAGATTGGTGGTCAGATAAAATGTTAAAATAGGGCTCGAATATGTTTATTCAAAGAATGGATTGTACGAAAGAATACATAGCATCACACCTGTATTTCCTCAAAGGAACTAGTACAGGAGCACAGTACTCTCATTTTACGTTTATGTTAGGTAAGTTATGTTATACGTCCCATGTAACAGATATTGGGTCTGTGTCTATAATGGGTTGTATCCTACCTTTAGGCAGTTTTCCCTAGACACATGAAAAAGGTTGGATTTGTATATATTGAATATTGTCAAAGCCAATATTGTTTAAGACAATGAACATATTGCCATGTTGGAACACAAATTACGCTTTGAAGAGAAACCGATGTTATCAACTCAATAAATTGATTAATTTCGACCAATGAACACGCGACAACTAAAAGTACGTATTATGAAATATGTACTGGATTTTAACCCTAGTCTGTCTGTTGTCTAATCGACAAGGAGAACGTGACTCTACTGATAAATGTTCACTTTGCTGCTAACGTATTGGAAGAAAGTAGAATCGTTCGTATATTTAATGTTAACTTAATTTCCAGTACTCAATAGCAGTGTTGCATATTTTGTCTTTTTACTGCATCTCGAATGGCCTAAGGCGAAGAGGTTTAAAATATATATTTGTGACGTAAATACGTATTTGTTGTATGCCTATGCCGTAAGGAACATGACGTGATAGTATAGTGATAAAAACTATAATATAATCATAATTTGTGCGAAATAGGAAAAAATGTAGTGAATTACAATGTTTTAAATTAATTTGAAAAATAATAAATAAAAAAAAATTTTACACATTCGTAATTCGGGGACGTACTATCTGATTTCTATAACTTAGAATTTTTAATAGTAGCCCGGGGTTCGAATTTGTGCTATTTATGTGACAACAGGCTCAACCCAAGGAGGACATAGAATTCAAAAAGTAGGTCGTAAGAGTTTTCTAGACTCCTCTGCCTACCAGTTCGGGGATTACAGGCGAAATAGTTATTATACTACTACACCTGAACATCAATCTTCAACATAATATAGAACACAGAACTATTAATATATCCCTTATCTGCTACGTGCATAAAGATATTCGTCATAAAAAGTCCTTTAAACGTCCATATCTAATAGTTTGAATAATAATTAATGAAATAGTTGATGATTGCTGTCACTCGCCATGTTATTTGAGCACATCGTCCAGACCGAACACCGAGTTACGGCAACGAGTACTTTCATTTATAATTATTTGAATATCTCGTAATTCTTTCAAAGTAGCATAATCTCCTATCAAAAGTTCAATTGCAGTATTTCCATTGCCGATTCTGCCCTGAAGCGTTCTCATAAGTATATTTTCTAGGCCATACATCTACGACTAAGCTAAGCATGTAAGCTGGATCCGGCATGCCGAGGACAGGGCGCGGTGGCTCTCTTTGGGTGAGGCCTATGTCCAGTAATGGACTGAGATAGGCTGATGATGGTGACGATAATGATGACATGTACGACTGATGAGCTACATTTATGTAACTACAGTACATAATATGTACTGTAGTTATATAAATGTAGCTCTACATATCATATCACGTGGACTTTCACCGTTCGATTACTGGACAAATGCCTTTCCCAACATATGCCATAACACTTGATTACATGTTAAATGTAGTTTGTTACTCAGTCATACACTTTTTGAATTTACTCTTTAAACTGTACATGTGAAAAATGAGGGTACGTGATTATCTAAAATCGCAAGCTACATCTCTGGTGATAAGAGAATCTGTTTTGCAGAACTACATTAGGTATGGAGCGCGGTGAGAGCACTATGTGGCTGCGCAGCGGAGCGCCGGCGCTGGTCGTACGCCTGTTACGTGTGGTCGGAGTTGCGCCGCTGGCCTACGACTCACGCGGCGTGCGTGTCTCGCGTGTTCTCTCGTTTTATGGGAAAGTTCTCGTAACCGTTATAGGTAGGTTTATATACTTTCAGAAACGTGTACTTAAACTTCTTAAACTTACATTATCGCAAGGCAAGTTAAACGTTCGGTTGCGGTTATTATGGTCAAAAAAAAACGACCAGCACTGTAGTATCATTTGAATGGAGACAAACCATGAATAAATTATTCCAAAGCTATTAATTTAGATTCTCAACCCGAATATTAACATTTTATGTGAATTTCAGTTGCTTTCATACAATTGATTAATTAACTACTTTTTAGGTATGTTCGTAATCTTATCCAATGGGACGGATGTCAGCATTATACAATTTGTGGGGAATAATTCTCCGCCGACGGCCATTATCTGGATCTTGGCATCCATTGTTGTATTGTCGATCCTTTTAGTTGGTATATGTTTATCGTCTTGTCGTATGAAGACGTGGCTAGAAAACGTGAAAAGGATAAATAAGGTAACTATCGCACAAACTAGAACTTGTTCACAAATATTTTCGTAAGTATTGTAGGACCACATTTGTTACGTAATAGTTAAAATATGTCTTGAATTTATTTTATACATAAGTATATTTAAACAAAGTCAGTTCCTGCAGACAAAACAAATAATTGATACAGCGGACATGTTTAGTACATTTAAAGCGGAGCGGTACATTTAAATAATATTAAATGGCAGCACTTATAATCATAATACGGTTGCAGAACGTAATCAATCTATAAAAACAGCAAAGCCCATCCGGCCGATATATGTATGGATCACAGCGTTCCAGAGCTCCAGAGAGCTCTAACAAAGAAACTAGTAAGTAACACTAAAAGAGAATCATAAATAATCGAAATTTCTAAACAATTCCAGATACAAAATCAGCTCAGCGATCGTAACTGTGCAAATGAAGACAAGAGGAAGGAGGTTGGACTCGTTGTGGTCACAATAATTGCTTTAATTATGTTGTTTACAGGTATGAATTATAACGTTTATAATTGTTTCCAGTATAGTGTCGCAAATTAGTAAAAAAATGTTGTAAATGATTATCTCGTTGTCATGACGCGGCGGGATTGAAACAACTTACGCCTAATGATATAATTGAACACCTCAGTGTTTACAATTAATGTTTGCTGACGATACAATTTATGCTCAACAGTGGTGTTAAGTGGTAGTACATATTTGTACCCAGGAAAAGAGATTAAGAGATTGGTAGCATGTACACTCATACACATGCTCACGAATATTCTTTTGACATGGACTCCATACGATACTCTCATGTCGTAAGATAAGATCGCCACCAACTGCGACACCTAGGAATCGAGAACAAGATACAATCTTGCGACAAAACAAACTGGAATCATTTTACATGTAAATTGTAATTTTTAACAACCGCATTTTTTCAGTCAATTCTTACAACGTATACTTGTTCGTTACTTTTGTGTTGGATAAACTTATTGAGATGCAGTTAATATTAACATACTGGTATATGACCTCGCTGTTGTCCAGTTTCAACAAGTCCCTGGAGGAAGTACTTTCTTCTGTTGGCGTTCACGAGCGCACAGGTATCTTGTTTGAGCAAGGAATCGTTGTCATTAATGATTCAAGAACAATTTCTCGTTCATGAAAACTTTATTGCGATATTTTAACTGTGACATTTTTGTCTTACTTGTCGTGAATTTAATTCAAATACTAGGAACAAGCAAAACCTTAATAAACTGTGTAATCAAAATAGCCGATATAATATACATTTTGTCGGCCTTCATACATTCACATATAAATTAACTTGCTCATAACTTGTAGCATGAATGATACTTAACTTGAAACATTGACGAATCATCGAAAAATGTTGATTAAAAAATTGAAGTTATTGAAAGAAAATTGTTTGTTCAAAAAAATGTTTATCATTGCAGAAGTCGCTTTTCATGATAACTCGGTAGCAGTTAGTAACCACGTATTTCCAAGAAAAGACGTAGTGTCGCCGAGATCCGTAAACCGTGTAATAGATATGTTGGGACCGTCGCTCTTCGTGGACCCACCAGCAAGCAGGATGGTAGAAACTCCTCTGCATCTAGTCTCACTGCGGTGCAGAACTTGCTCTCAGAACACAGAAGACACATCCACACCTCTGTCAACGATAGGTATTTCATATTAATTTAATACATCCCTAACTATTGTTCAACAAATTAATTCCGTTTCATATAAAGAACATTGTATGTACATGTACAATTATTATGCCTAAATTATTAATTTCTGCTCCACTTTCCTTTAACTCATTTTTTATAGGTGTTTTAGTTTACGAAGTCATGGATATCATGTAGTGTAACATTGTCCAAATTCTGCAATTATATTAATGTGAGTGGTCAAACAGCCCAATGAAGTGCTATTGGAAATTCTTCTGTTGTTATTTTATATTATTTTTTCGTGAAGTCAGTAGTAAGTTAGTTGACGAGGCAAAAATTATACCAATCACCCATAAAAATATTATCAGTCTCTGGTAGAAATAGGATATGCGAAAATACACTTAGGGTACATAAATTCATTGAGGTACATAAAATTGATCACTTCGGAATATTCTTGAGATCCTTAAATTTTTTAGCTCATTCAATACCTTACGTTGCAAGACAACATGTGATGAAAATACGTCTACTTAATACTATCTACACAGAGATCTGCGAACTGGTGGACAACATGAACAATGGTATTGAAGGTGTTATGGTACTTATGAGCATTCTGAGTTGTACTGTACACCTAATTCTGACGCCGTATAATTTCATCAGTGCATTCCGTAAGTTATTGAAATTTCGACACTAATAGGGAATACAAATCTTGCAGAATGAGAGATTTTTACTGAGAATATATTAGAACTCTTTTTGTTTTATTCCGTACGTGGCCCTAGTATACAAGTTTATAGGTTATTATATATCCCCGGAGGCAGAAGGTATTTAAACTTTTAAAGATACAAATACATTATAGTTCTATATGATATCGCAGTTAATAAGAACATTTTTACTTGCACTTACAATGAGTTATATGAATATTTTTAGGCAAGAAGCCATTTTCTGTTGTGCTCGCGGTCACTGAAGCGTTGTGGTTGCTGTTTCACATCATCAACGCTAATATGATCATCGCTCCTGGCCATCGCTTCATTCAAACGGTAATTCGGTTTCATAAAAGGTTTCTTCCTATGACATGGATAGAGTGTATTCCATGATACAGCTCAGCTAATTAAATTACGGTACTTTAAAACCCTTAGTGTTCTCTTACCAATGCTTATGAGTATTCCATTAATATAATGTAATACGTCAATCGTAGATTCTTTAAGAGATACAAATATTCGTATTTTTCCATGCGTGTGTGTGTGTGTGTGTATGAGTGCGTGTGTTCATGTATTAGAACCTGTATACAGTTCATTCGGGAATTACAACCGTTGTCTATTTCTATGGCAAAAAGCTTGATACTCGTATTATAACAATTAGTGATCGCTACGTCTTCACACTCCTCAACAGTAGCAAGGCATGTGTCGGCAGATCTTGTATATATGTATACTGTATCATGACCCGTGTTCCTACTTACAAGTAGTACCTGGACTAATGTTACTAATAGTCTTACTTCCGCAGTCCTCTAACCGAGAACACTACGCAACTAATATTCTTATTAACA
>DWTR01000070.1:0-18505 GCA_018244935.1 Ardaris minthe | reverse complement strand
TAATTCAAATCGATTTACATTGCAATTTTCTGATATACTTGTGGGTGTAATCGTAGGCAACAGAGCGATGTGCTTTAATGGAATCTCGTGCGACTTACTTGTTGAACAGCACAATATCCGGTTTCCAGACCTTGTCGGGCGGCAGGCGCAGCACACCTATGCCGCCGTAGTCGGCCTCGTCCCACATCAACTGGTAGTCCATCCACACCAGCCGCAGCCACACGTTCGATTTCATTATTTGATTTTTTTCATTCTATATAGAACAACACGTAGAAATAAGTTAGCATAAGAATAGTATTAAAGGTGTCGGTCGCGGACAGTAAACATACGCACCACGTTGATTAACTGGACAAAGGCTAGACCAAAGCGCACGTCCACTTTTTGAGTCATATTCTGTACGGGCCGAATGAGCTTGTTGTATCCTCGGAATAGATCGCGAACCAGCCGCTCTTCGTCTTCCGAACACCATCCTGGAGTGTTAAAAATCATACAACATTTTACAGAATCTTTAAATTATTTAACCGAAAAGATGATATGAAGTAATATAAGATATATCAGTGTACATAAAACCTGAAGAGCAAATGTACTCAACAGTAGTAGCTAGTACAATGTGGCGGTTTCACTTCGCTCGGCCTCCGTGGGATGCTGCGGCAAGGGAAGATCAATAAGGATACATTTAAGATAAAAGCAGCTATAGGCTGGCAGATAGCCGTGCTGATGTGAAAATGGGATTGACATGTAACATCTTCGTAACAATTTGTCTTGCCGTTCAATATTATTTTAATTTTTATGTAATATTTAAATATCTTACAACACTGACTGTTATACTGACGCTAGCAAAGTTTAACGTGGACCGTGAATGTTGGATGTATTATGATTAGGGAGGTTGGATATGTTCAGCGATTAATCGCTTGTCAGTGTGTAATCCGACTTAGTTTAACACACGGCGTGTACCTGAGTATAGAGCTGCCAGCAGCCCGAGCGCCAGCAAGGCGGCGCGCGACCCGGCCGTCATGGCGGCGGCCACTGCCGCGCGCCGCGCCCGCCCACGCGCGGCCCCCCGCTGCGCTCCGCGCCCTGCACTCGCCCGCCTCGCGCCTCTTTCAGTTCCTACAAGATTACATGCACATTAATCTACATAGACCGCTATATTGCTCTCTTTCAACTTCTGAAAGCTGTTAAATTGTTGAGCTAACGTCGTTTTAGTGATTTCCGAAAGTAAAAATCGTTAAAGTACGAGTATCTATAGTAGTGGTCTATAGAAACATACCATAAAATTCAAGACTACAGAAATATATAGAATAGCGTAATGCTACGTTATTGACCTATTATATAAATATCATGTACGTAGCTTTGTCTTCGCCGATGTTGATAACAATCAATCTAACACTCATAACCTACTCAGGTAGTGCTTATTATACGTGGGTCAATTATTACAAATCGAATATAATTGAATAGGGATTGATTCTTCTTCATTTTATTCAAAAATCGACTATTTAGCAGCGCTTATCGCTAATTTACATATTCACTCAGATCGGTTATTGAAGCGTTTTGATGGCCATAAGGAAGTAAATGCAATTTGCTTGTTTCCAAAACATTGCTTTTGGTTCAATTCACTACCCATAGGACTAGGTTTGACTTATACAGTTTGTGCTTAAAGTCGTTTAATGCCACGTGTTCCAAAAGACAATGCGCATGTGCAGTTATCCCTCGGGAGCATCGATTGTCTTGAGACACTCAGCATGCGCTTGAAACCCGTGCTCGGGAATATTTAGGTCAGGGCTGTTTATACCAGTATCAATTTTAGAAAAATCACATTTCTCTCGGGGTAACTTAGTAGATTGTAAATAAAACAAAGCATGTTTCGTTCATTTATATTTAATAAACAAAGTGCAATTCAGAGTATTAACCCTAACAATTGAACAAATTACGGCGACAATAAATTGTCCCGCAGCCGAAGGAGGAACCGCGCTCGCCGCACTATCCAATACGGATAGAGCTGCGCCGCAACGAGGAGCCACTCGCGCCTCGCTTCCACCTTCCGGCTTGTCACACAACCGCCGTTCAGTGGTTCATGACACCAGAAAGTATAACAATACATAAACAAAAGGGATGATAGAAAACATCGGCCGATAACCGCACGCGCCCCCCAACTTCCAAAGGAGCGTGCACGATGTATTCAGCGGCAGCGCCTCGAACAAAGAAAACGTGGAGCGGGCGCGGCGCGGGTACGGGCACCGCGCGAGCGTACCCGCGCACTTCCCGGCTTTAAACAGTTGCGTTTTCGTCGTACGAGGTGTACAATGTTTTCGGTCCGCGATGGAGCGCTGTATAGGTTTCGAATGATTGGCGACTAGTGGTAGGACTGGTTGATATGACGCTTTAAAATTACACAATATTCGTTACAAATGTATGATCGCGCTGTCATTTGTGTTATGTTCTGTGTCAATATTCCCTGTAGTACATTTAATATAACGCCTGTTGAGCATTTTATATAAAGTACCTGTGAGGAGCTTCTTACGTAATGATCCCAATGAGAACAAATCAGTCCATAGGTATTTATTTTGTAATTTTGAAAAAACAGATTTAAGTATTGTTTATGGACAATACAAATTAAAAATACCTTAAATGGAGAGAATGATTGTATCCTCAATCGGTATAATAGAAAGAGTAAAATATTGAAAAAGCTATTATCGTTTCAGCATTATGAATATATTGAAAGAAGTAAGTAGGTACAAATGTGATATCAATAATATTGTATAAGTTGTTCCGAAAGATTTAGGTATGATTTTAATAAAATAATATTTCAATTAACTACAACTTTTAACCGACGTTTTATTAAGCTATAGCCATGGATATTTACCATTTATAACAATATCGACCCGTTCACAACGAGGCATATCACAACCTGTACCAATTGAATCAACATTGTTTGTAAACTTCTACACTACCTACCGACACAAATACATCCGAAAATAAACTTAGGGATCATAAACACGATTCACGGAATCGAATATGAAAACAAACAAAGGGCTAACGTTTCACTGCCCGAATTCTAAATTGTACATTGGTTTTAGATTTAAGAAAAGTCTAACAAAGTTTAAATTTAATATGTGACAGGTCGTCAACGGTGAGAAGGAAGACGTTTTTGTGCTCATTTTATTCAAACGGACCGCGAGCAGTGTGCGCGGTCCTTGATATTAACATTGGCAACTATTCCAGCGCGGATTGCCTGTAAGCCTGGCCGTCGGCTCCTGCGCCAGATATGTCACGCTTGTTACCGACTGGTCGTTTCAACAATTCAACCAGTTGACCAATCACGGAACATCTAGTATTCGGAACCACTCATCAAAACTGAGAAGTTATGGTTTTTTGCAATTTATTTATTATTTACGGTTTTTTTCCAATTTATTTATTATTTACATATATCATCAGCATGAATCGAACTTAAGGGAACATTTTAAAATGTTCGTATATAGAGGTACGAGTGCGTGAGCCGCTGAGGAGGAGGTCTCGAGAGGTAGGGATAGGACACCCGGATAGGCAGTACACGGTTGAGCGCATAAGGGTGGCAGTCAGCGGTAACTTATATCTATAGGGGCGAGGGCGACGAGGCAGGCGGCGGCAACTCCGGCGTCGCGGCGTCGCCGCCCCCACCAGCTCGCACATCACAACTTAACAAGTATTTGCGGTATCACAGAACGTTACGCATGCGGAGCCGCAGGCGGGCGGGTCGCTACGACACCATAATGTGTGGCGCGGACAGCAGCACGGCTAGCGTGGCGATGATTGTGAACAGGGTAAAGATAATAAGGCACAGTCTGTCCACGACCATGGCGGCGAATTTCCAGTCGCGCGAAATGTCCGCGTCTTCGTCATCTTTACGCATCTGTAACAAGATAAACCGTGTTCACGAATACACCGATACCAATACATTTTTTATCTGAATGATTTAGGTCGTTATACTTGATCTGTGATGACTCGTATCTCTTTCAGAATGAGCGAGAGTTCGTAGTCCACACCAAAGCAGCTGTGAGCGGCCAGACCCGCGCCGTTTTCTTCACCACTTCTGTAAATAATGACACTCTTTAGTCAAGTGTCTCTTGAAGATTTATTCTAATTCACTATGGGTGGGGCGTTAGGAACGTAGGGTTCTACGGGACCAATGCTGAGTAATAGCTGATAGTAATGAAGATGTTCGACCCGAGACCCACAGCGAAGATATTCGAGAAGTATCGAAACAGTCGCGGCAACTAGAAATGTCGTATGATAATCGAGCGATTAGGGCCGGGTAACTGCGGAACGTTCGAGGCGGGGGTTTAATATTGTAACCGTGCTATTTACGGCGAGTAGTGTTCGTGAAGATCGTCGAGGGACCTGTAGTATCGGCAGCAGGGCGGCTGCTGCGCGTGCGCATGCCGGAAGTCGTCGTCGATGTCGAGCACGTTCGCTAGGAGCGACTTAGAGGAGCGCTCTCGGAGCTCTAGGTCCGGCGGAGGGGGAGCCCGAGCCGGCGGCGGAGTGGTGGCGGAGCCGGGTCGCGACATGCGTAGAAACCATGGCAACCAGTACAAAAATACCACTCGAATCTGAAATATTGACACGCTGGCTAAAGCTTTAATAAAATATACTCTCAAATGTATATCTTAAAATATTTTAAAATGTAGTTTTAACTGATATTCAATTTAATATTTACTGCTACTACTTGAATATTAACTGCTCCTGTTATTATTATTATTGTATAATTAGCGGTAATTGTTTAAGATTAAACAATTAGGGGAGAGTGGGGGGAGGCTGGACTCACAACTGACTTTGGACAAACTGTACCGGAATATTTAGAGTGTGCTTTCGTCAACAGATTACAGGCCAGTTTAGGAAATACTCAGTACTGAGCACTCTCTGTTTATTGATGTCATATACGTAGATTAATCTGTTTCATGTAATGTTGCCTCTCATTATCCCGTTGTTATTGATAATATCGGAATGTTAAGATATATTCGTATGTAAAAGCAATGTAGCGCAATATATTCCCGTTTTCACCGATAGATCAATTACAAATATTTGCTATTTTAGATGTACGTCTATTATAATTAAACATATAATTAAATTATAAGACTGGCATTTGCACACGAAATATGCGGAAAGCTTTTTACTCGCTTTTATACAATTTGTAGCCGAAACGCAGCTATTTTTCGGAAATACGTTACTTGGTTTTAAAATTTTGCTCCTAACTTGTGCAGTGGAATTTCAATAATAATATCTGTGCCTACCATTTCTAATGTGCCCAAGTCTTGGTTATAATTTTTACACTATGAAGTTCTTGTGAATTTATTAACTACAAGATTTAAAACAAACTACGTTAATAAACATACGTGTTTCTCAAGGAAATGCATAATTTATTCGACATGTAAATTTCGGTGATATTAAATATATTTATGATTAAAACCTGTGGTTCTCGAAACGCAGTGCAGTAGAGTGTCGAGCTGCGAAAAGCTTCTTGAATGCTCAAGAAGGCAGTTGCAGATTGAAGTGTGTGTGTGCCAATGCGACTATAGGGTCCTGAATGTGGATTTATGTATACGTATGAAACCCAGTGAGTGGGCTAGTGAGTAATTGCTAGAGTGAGATTGGTTAGTACTGATACTGTGGCCCGAACTGGAGCTTTTAGTTAGCCGTGTACAAGCCCCACTCTTCCCTACAGTGTGTTAGTTTATAAATACGAACCCAATCGCTCATTTCATGTGTGTCTGCATGCCTGTGATGGTAGTTAAGAATCAATATAGTGGACACCACGGACGAGGCTACCATAAACATTATGCAATTGAAATAGGTGCCGAGGAGAGGCACCGCGTCCGACGTTGCCGGCATTGTCTCAGCTACCATGTTCAAGAACACTGTCAGCGACAGTAATATGGTAACACCTGTTAAAAATACATTTATATGAGGATTTATTTACTTTTCTTTATTTAAATTAAGTTATCGTTTGAGTTATGTATTCGTTAAGTGATCGGTTATTTTTAATTAGAACTATAATTTCATAGATACATTATAAGCGGAATACCTAGCGACAGCTTCTCGCCGGAATCCGGTGGTAAGGTGAAGCCCAGCAGCGCCATGGAGGCGATGAGCACGCACGGGACGATGAGATTGAAGAAGTAGTAAAGCGTTTTCCGTCGGATCACGACCGCGAACGTGATATCTATGTAGGGCTCTGGGCAACAGTTGTAGTAGATCTCGTTGCGCTTCCCCGGCACCCCTGCGCGACAGGTATTACGTCTCAACAATCTAATCCTTGCATATTATAACTACAAGATTGACTGGCGTGTTGCTTCCGCCGTTAGTACCGCGACTGCTAAGCCGAAGATTGAGGATCCTATTCAAGACCCAGAACTAATATACATATATGTATATAGTATCTATGTGTAACGTTATCAATAGACGTATGTATTTCCACAGTTATATGTGCATCTTGTTGAGCTGTCTGCTAATAGTATCATTTATCCCAAACTAGATAAGTTTGGGATCAGCTGGCTGTGTGAGGATTATACGTACACATGCCGAAAATTCCTAAAGAATTGCGGTCCCTAGCGGACTTCGCGTGGACGGCAGAAAGCGATCGCCGAGCGAGTCGTAATTAAATAATACTGTTATTATTTCTTAAAATACCTATCAGTTCCCATTCTCCGTTTGTCACAAAGCTGCTGATGTCTCCGCCTGCTTCGTCTTGCAGCTGAAGATCCAGCTAAAAAATGAATGTAGTTAGATATTTGACCAAATACATTTTCACAGTATACGCGCGAGGTAAACGTAATATCGGATAAAGCAAATTATACATTACTTGATAACCATCGTAGGTCCAACTGCCGAACTTCATCTCGCACCGCTGGTCGTCGAAGGGGAACCACGTGATGTCGATCTTGCAGGTGCTCTTGAAGATGCCGGGCGGCACGTACAGGCACGAGCCGTTGTTTCGCACCACCACGTTGGTAGGGTATGTGCTGTCGAATCCTTCGTCCGCGCTACGAACACGTCCTCGTTAGCGAACGTTACTTATAAAAGTATTATAACTTTGACTACTTTTTCACCATAACAATTGAATTTCGCGTGGTATTGTGGAATATGTAATTACAGAAATATTGCACGTTTGTAACGAAAAGTTAGAGTGTATTAAGAATATTCAGTTAAAAGAGCTGTTCTACCTGTTGTACATGAGAACGTCCGGTTTCCATAGCCTGTGCGGTGGTACTCGCAAATCTTTCACCCCGCCGAAGTCTGAAGTGTTCCACCTCAAGTTCATGTCATTCCATTCCTACATCATGAAACAAATTGTGCGGTTATAACGTGCCCCCATCGAAACATCTCACTGTTTGATCACATGGAACTTGTCCCAATCATAAGGGAATATAATTCGCATTGACTTCTTGTTACGGTTATTTATAACAAATGTGCTAAATCACGTTAATTAAATAACAATGATCTGGTATCTCAAGATGTTTCGATGTCCAGATTAAAAGTGCCAGAGACATGATCTTGAACGCAATTTGTGACCGAAAAATGTCAAGAACCTGACAAGGACAAGTTATTATTTATGACTAATTAATCAGTAAAATGTTTAGAAATTATGTTCGCGGTACTTGTGACGACATGCGACCTCAAATTCGGTTACTTGGTGATATTTTTTAATGATTACTTACTAGTTTGAGCCAGATGTTTGTAATTAAAAGCTGGTTTTTTTCGTCCTGGGAAGAGAAAGTGTCAATTAAGAATAGTATGATAGTAATTAGGATATAATGACATGATACTAGAGTTCCTTACATCGACATGTGTCTAAATATTGGTTAGGTGTGGTTTTGTGTTTTTTGAGCTAATATTCTGCTGGCTTCGTTGTCTTCTTGTGCTGTGTGGTACAGAGTACTCAATACTATTGCTTTTAGATTCCGTGAGTAATCAGGAGAAGTATATTTAGCTAGTACAGATTTACCACTTAAATATATAGTCCCACAGTAGAATATGTTCTTGTAAATATAAATTAAACGTTTTTGTTGAGTTAAAATGTTAGATGATAAGAATGTTGGCATCGTGTTAATAGTTGAGCACATCGACATACTTGTGTGCATTGGGCTGGAATCGGTTAGATATCCGAAACACGTTTTTTGTGTTCCGATAGAAAGCGAGCGGACGGGATGTCAGTATGTTTCTCACCACGTCAATGATCTGCATGAGCGTGAGGCCGAAGGAGAGTTGCAGCGGGTCGCTCTCGTTGACCACGGGCCGCTCCAGCACGTTGTAGTGGTCGAGGAGGTGATGCAGCAACCGCTTTTCGTGGTAACCACATCGCGCCCCTTCACAGAACATATTTGCTATTATTATTTTATAAGATAAAATGCTTAATTCTTGCAGTTTTTTAATAAATGATCATGAATCGTCAGTTTTTATGTACTGTACTCTTGTACCCAGGTGAGGTCGCTATCTCAGGATCTATCTTTATCAGCAGTGATCGATAATTCGCGCACTGTGGCCTCGCTAATTTTACCAATAAACTTCACCCTGCTATTTTTTTACCATAACATAAATACGATAATGTTATGTGCGTGTGTACGGCGTGCTCGTGGGGTTATAGTATTCCCGCGGCTGGCCTCAATGGTCTCATTATAGTAGGTACTATAAACGAAGCGCTCACATCGTGCGTAAGCATATTTTTATTATGAAAAGTATTTAAATGATGTAATAGTCTTTTTCACTGTATATACAGTAGCCGTATTTGTGACAGAAATCTAGTCGAAACTAAATCGAATCTGTAGGAGTACGCGTTGGATCAACGTGGTGTAGTACCTACCTTCAAAGCTTATCCAATGTGACGATAGACATCTGGTGCTTAATAGAAGAATGTCAATATTTTGCAGCCAGAATGGGAAATTGTGTCAAATTTTATCGCAATTATTGCTAAGATAAGGCAAATTACGGGAATTGTTGGCATTGATATATTTAAGTACATTGAGACGGTTTATTTAAACAAGTAGACAACGAACCAAGTTGCATATCCGTTCATATATCATCTTGGAAGTAAGTGATCTAACCACAGACGGAATACGTATAACTGCGGACGTGCTGCCCTCCCGCGGGACTCATATAAAAGCTTCCAGTGCATTGCGGTACTTTCTGATTTTCTTATTAGAGGGATCGAGAGCGCATGGGATGTTGTGCGCCTAGCGCGCGGAGTATTTGTGTATTCGAGTGCAAATTTACATGTGTTATTGGATGCTCGTCAACTATTTCATTAATTGGCGCAATTTTATATTATTTGGAGTTTTATTCATTCTCATTAAAGCTAATGTTGCAAGACATCATATTAGACTACTGAATCAATTCGGTAATATTACCGTGTGCATATCAAAAGTATTTGTCTGTCACATCGACATCATACTGTGTAATTTTATGTTGTGATAATTAATAGATATACATTTCAATAGTTAATGCAAGCTGAGTGCTCTGGTCGTCGACGGTCAGCAGCGTAGGCACTGCTGAAGGTTGTGCTCCATGATCCCTGCACGACCACCGTGAGGACTATGGGCATAAACCCCTCAGGCAAAGTCTATGTCCAGCAGTGGACTGATACAGGCTGGTGATGATAAAAATGATACATGAAATGATATTCTTCCGTTTGGTATAATCTCAATATAGGTTTGTTTATTTTTTTGGTAACATGTTTACGTTAAGCTTGAGTGCATTGGTTTCTGAGCATTTGTAGAATATTGTATTATTTATCGGTCATCGCTAATGTCCTTGGATATCATTGTCTAGAGTCATACGACCACATAATAGATCACTTAATTCATTTTTTCATAAATTTAAACGAACTTTGTATCTAATTATGAGCCTTTAATTGTACGGTGACAAATGTAGAGTTTATGAAATGTTTCGCTTCGCAAAGGTTTATGTACTGCAAAATTAGCCCACAAATTTATGAATAGAATTTATGAATAGAATATTTATGAATAGAATTTATGAATACCAATTTGTATGATCATGTAAGTTAGTTCCTAAGACCTTATTGTGAGAACGAATAAATGATTTATTATTATTATTATTATAATAGCTTGTACGGTAGTGATACTTATAGGTTACTTTTCTTATGGAAGCACACTTAGTGAATAAAAGTAAGAATACCATTATTCTGCTGCTTTGTGCAGAAATGTGCGCGGCCTCGGCTTCCTTGAATAAGTAGAGAATACCGCTTTAAAAAGATGGCATTGTGAACCATACACTGCATACAATAACTTCAGTGTCATAGTGAGTATCTAAAATTAAGACTGTTTGCCACTCTGGCTGCAAAATGTTGTCATCTCCTATTAAGATCCGCCATTCATCAGTTCTGAGCGCTTAAATAATTCCACTTGCTCACATTCAAATCAAAATCGACTATTGCTGTGGCAATGTGCCGTATTTAAAATTGACGTCGATATTGTATGCAAATTAATTTGGGCAGCATTGGCTTATTTATACTTATATTGATTGGTGGACGTCACACACATCAAAGAGCTTCGCTAAGCACTTTCTTAAAAAACTGATGTGCCCCACCTGCAGGTAGGTTCCAATTAAACACAAATTAAATATCCTTGCATTGCTTCGTGCTCCTTTAATTTGTGGAAGTAATGTACACACGCACACACACACATGCAACACAAGAATTAACGCGAACCGAACAGATTCTGGAACAATCTAGAACAATGCAACGAGGTTGTTATTTTTATATGTGGGCCACATTTAAATAAGAAAATGAGTTACTTTGGTAAACTTACTATGAAAACTTTGATGGTGGAATACATAACAATTAATATCAGTTTAGGGCTTTAATATACTCGTTATATTTCTAATTATCCTCGATAGATTTTAGAAAAGTTTTTTGCTATAATTTTCCATATTGCAACTAGAAAATGTCATTATATCGAAAATATACAAGAAAACTATTTTTTTGAAAGTATCGATACCAGATTTCTATCCTAGGTTTAATTTTTAAATTCCATATTCAGTTCCCCATGTTTTTGTGATTCACTAAGTAAAACATTTAACAAATACCCTCAATTTTTAATCATTTCTTTTCTATTAAAGTTTCTACTATTCTGTAAGTATAGAAAGACTCCACCGATCATGATGAAATATTCGATATAGTAAATACATGCGATTACGAAAATTATGGGCTATAAATATCATGTTGATAAATCGTACAGTAAGCAAAAAAATAATTTTAAGAATTAGTACTAATATTATTAGTTCTTCGGCGGCCATATTAATTTCTTTTATAAAGTCGTGTATGTGAGCATTCACTAAGAATCAGTTCCAGAAAATTGAACCACACGGGACATCAAATTACTTTGTTCTCTAATTATTAAAGTTTCGAACAATTAAAATCTAACTAGTTGTCTTAAATCGCAGGTTAAGCGTTATGAAGCTATAAAAATATTTTTATGCTTGAATTTAAGGAAAATTACTAACATTACCTCGATTTACGCCCAGCAAAACGGGCGGGTGAGTAACTGCTAGCCAGTAACATCTAATTTTTTGAATTAAAATTAATGTTTACTAAATTTACGTGTTATGTATTATTTTCAGGTTTTTACTTAGTTGTAACTAGAGTGTTAATTCTTTTATGAACATGAAATTATCTACAGGGTCAATAGTGTTGGGATGTGATCAGTGTACGTTAACTATGGAAGGTTGGCAGAGAAATCAAGGATGTTCTCGCTCGGGCGGCTTACCCTTCGGCCACATGAGGAGCAGCAGCAAGAGCAGGCCCGCGGGCGCCGCCAGCAGCGAGCGGCGCGCCCGGCCGGCCATGTCAGCGCCGCGAGCCCGCGCCGCGCGCCGCCTCCGCGCCGCCGCGCCGCGCCATCACCCGCCCGACACCCGCGACACCGGCCCCCGCCTCCCTACGTCGCACTCCCGCCCCTCTATTCGAATCCGTCGAATACAATCAGCTTTAAATTATTTTTTTTTATGGTTTTCATATATCAAATCTTGTTCACCACCGCTCGCCGACGGCCACGCGTGCCGTCCTATCCTCGAGCATCGCAGTGTGCGCCGTCGCTGCGTCTGTTCGGTTACGTTCTGGTTTTGAGCATTGTTGTTCAGCGGAGTGCGGCCGACCGTGGGGCAGCGGAGCCGCCGGTGTGCGGACTGGCGGAGCGCGCCGGCCGCGCAGCCGCGCTGCCGCGCCGCCGCCCATTCAAGCGCCGCGCGCCGCGCGCCTCTCCCTGCCTGCAGCGCGCCGCTCCACACGCCGACGCATCGCACCCTTCGCTCGCGCCGCTGCCGCTAATTACTCTCAATTTTAGGGTTTCTCGATTCACCGGTAGCCATGCTCCCGAATATCCCACAAAAATTACAAGCAACTAACCGGAATAAAACAAACAAAAAATATATTGTATAAAGTTATTTTTATATCAGAATATATTTTATTTTCTTGATAGGTGTTCATACGTTTAATTGTTAAAGCAACATGAATAAAAGTTGTATTTTGTCTACTTCGCGGAGTTTTTCATTCATTGACATTATTGTTAGGTTTGTTGAACAAAATATTTGATGACATTAAGAAAACCCACACGTCGTTGCAACGAGATTTTATAATACATTCAGATTCTTGATCGTATTACATTGCATAAACATAGATCCATCATGTACAGTTAGGTAAGAGCTTAACCAGGCCAAGAATCGGGATCAAATTTTCGAATACCAGCAATTCCAATATCAATTGTTGAATTTTGTGGCAGAGTTGAGCGGAGGCTGCGGGGCTGCGACGTGACTCAAACGCGGGGATGCTGCCCGCTCGCGATCAATGAGGACCACTCCCCCGGCGCCTCCGCCGTCCATGCACCCCGCCGCCCACTCTCCCCGCGTCCCCTACTGCAACTTATCCGACCACCACAAATCGTCGACTCCATAAACTCGTACATTGACTTTCAAAATATCAGCTGACAACGCGAGCGGCATATCTTGCTTGTACATTACCATGATATACCCTGATTATAATTATTTTTGTTAGCCTGCAACGAAGTTATAGGCAGGCTAAAGGATCTAAAAACAACATACTATATTAAGGCTGAATTAATAATTTTAAATACATAACATTTTTTTTATTTATATAGATGTCGAGTTGAAAACACTAGATCAGTCTTAAAAAGATCTCTGTAATAAAATTCGTGGGTATCATATTGTACTGGGTACATATTAGCGAGCAGTACATTCGACCGTGTACACGATCGTGACAAGAATAGGCGATTGAAATGGACTGATGGCTGCCACATGACCAGTTACTGTGGGTATAAATTTTCTCTTTAGCGAGCAATTTACCCGATATAAATGGGTGTTTACAAATCATAGATATGTACAAACAACTTTATTGAATATTGCGCAAGATTTAATAGTTTTAGCTAAGGTAACAGATCCCTAAACGACTGAGCATGTCTGCGACATGAGTGTGATCAATGGATCGATGTCAGGGTGCTCAGGCTTGAGGTCCAATTTTGGGTTGAAAATTCTACACTCTGTCATCTTTGAATAAATTTCTTATAAAATGAATTATTATTGTTATTCAGACCAGGTTTCTTATGGAGTCAGTAGAAAGCACCGATTTTCCGATATCTATACCTGACAAACTTCTTCTACATTCATCATTGTACCCGCATGGCGGTTTAAAGAGTTCTGACTCCGCCGTCAGTCAATATCTTTTTTAGCTAAATAAGTATCAAAAATTACGAACGTATGTATGTAGAGCTCCGTATAGTCGTGCACGTCTAGTGCAGGCA
Organism: Ardaris minthe; assembly: GCA_018244935.1. Taxonomy (NCBI): domain Eukaryota; kingdom Metazoa; phylum Arthropoda; class Insecta; order Lepidoptera; family Hesperiidae; genus Ardaris; species Ardaris minthe. The sequence goes on along the minus strand of DWTR01000070.1, from coordinate 4,703 downwards.
TTGTGCGATTGCGGAGGGTGCATGGCCGATAGCCTGAATAAGCAGTCTTAGGGTAATTATCCATTCAGCATTTCTGCTACATTTAGCGCTGACGGTTTGATAATGCGAATAAGCTTAGCTTAAGTATTATTAGCTGCAATTCATTAGCGTCGCATTGCTAAGTAGGACTCTGTTCACAGTGGTTATGTAAGACTTATACTTATACTGGGTTATGTAGGACTTATACCGCACTAAAACTCTCTCGGTGACCTTCCTCTGCGCAAGTAGGAGCGTCCCGGGATCTCCAACAAAACGCACCAGTGCCCTACTAGTGCAGCGCCCCTGCGGGCCCTACTGCCGGGAGAGGCAAAATGCCATATCCTACGCCCTCCGGTTCCTACGAGATTATGCGGCCCCACATGCCGTCGTCCTTCCCGAAATTGTTAACTAAGCGGTTTTGAACTCCCATTTTAGCCGCTCTCAACCCCGGAAATCTCGTTTTAATCGCCTCTTACGACAGGCAGTAGAGTAGATATCGTAGCTCATATTTTGGTCCCGAGCTGCAGGGACAGGAGTGCGGAAACCTGGAGTTACATACCACGCAGCTCCAGGGCGGGTAGGTAGAAATGGGAAATAAGCGTAACATCACGCCTGTATCTCCGTTGCCACGTTTCACCAGTTACTTTATACTCCGACTCCAGACTTCGAGCTAGTACCTACTAGGAATTTCAAGTTACAAAATTTCAAAAGTACTCGACCTGGGATCGGACGCTGGACCACTCGATCACTAGTCGCGCCACCAGCCACACGACCAACGGTGTGTACCAATCGGTAACAAAGACGGTAACCTGTAAGACCTGTTTGATACCTTTCTGAACGCGGAAACGCTTTTAAAAACTGCCATTAGGGATTAAATGACTGGCCGCGCCCAGCGACCTTAATTTTACAAAGCTACTTTTGTAATACGGTAAGGGCTTAAAGGTACGAATTAAATATATCAATTGGAAGTAGTATATAAACAAATGTTAACTAAAAGCTAATTTTATTTTTTTAGTCTATCCGTATCGGGGCGAAGTAAGTGTATATTCCTCGATCCCGTGCCGGGACACAGTATGTCGTAAGAGACGACTAAATCCGGCGCTGGCGGAGCGTGGTACCGCGCGGCCTGCCTAGGCGCAGCTAGATGCCCTGATCCCCTGTGCTCAGCAGCGTACGCGGTGCGAGAAACTGTGGTCTGCGCTCGCCATCGCACTTGCCCAGTGAGGGGATTATGGGAATTACTCCTCAGGGGGTCTATATCCAGCAGTGGACTGCACTAAGCTGATGATGACGGGTTATTTAGTATCATCTTGAACATTGTAGCCAGAAAGCGGACTTTGATTGTAGCTTAATTGTAAGCGCATTTAAAAAATAGAAATTAAAACATTTGTAACGATATAGCGCACCTGTACCGCAGTCAACATGATTCAAGCAGGATTTAACTATCGCCTTATATAAATTTACAGCGATAAGAACCTGGCTCGTCCCAGTGATGCTCCCACATCAAAATCCGTAACGGTACACACAAGCCTGTAATTTCCTCGACCCTAATTTGCTCGTTCTCAACTTATAACATGTGCGGATTACGGCTTCAGTAGCCAGCCTCAGCCACCGCCGACGCTGCCTACGTAGCTATGCCGTTTGTTCAAATTAGTGTCTTGAGTTAGTAATTAATTATCCATTCCCTGGTTACGGAATAGAGCAATGCTGCGCTTGTCACGATCTGGTTCCGTGCTTTATTAGGCGCCTTGGAGACATTCGGTAAATGGCAAATGTGCTCAATAATAGGAAGTTTGCGAAACTCGGTGAAAGCGGCACTGGAGTGTGCCGCGGAATAGCGCACGAGAACAAAAGGGGTTCATTTGATAGAAACGGAGCAAAACGAACGAATCCCATAAGTGAAATTGTAAAAGTAAAGATCAAATGTTGAGTTAAGAATATGCGCTGTTGAGCTGAGCCTTACTCAATTGAATAGATCAGTAATCGTAAAACTTGTTTAGTTGTTTGATCGATATGGGTAAACACGACAGTATAGAATGGGAAAAGATAAAAGAACGTAAACACCCATTACGTGCTTTATAAGTATACTTTCGAGAACTACCGACTATAAAAATATATGCGATACTCGTCTAGACAATATTACGCTGTGTAAATAATAACAGTGAATAATTATTTCTATATAAAAGGTAATATTTAAAATTTGGATTTTAACATTCGGACGCGTGATTTTATTTTATTGCTTTATTCAGAGACGGCTCTCGGACGCGGAGATTAATGAAACAACGGAGCGAGTATCGACTGAACGGCGAGCATTCGCAATGGCATCAAAGGTTATTAAAATAATGGTAAGATTACGCAAGGAACGGCGCACGCTTTAAAGTTGTCTATACAATAATATGTTGATAGTAGAAAAGGTCGGCGGTGAGCATAAGACATGCGCTTGGCGTAGCGCCATATTTACTAAGTCTGCACGAGGAGGCCAGCGTTCAATGATTATAGTCGCATCTTAAAGAGTCCCATTATAGAATCAGTTGCAAAGCACGGATGAACGAGAAAAATTAGTACTCTGGATAGTAGGAAGCGTTACTATGCATGTGTATAATAAACATCGAATTAAACGTCATGCCCGTTGTCTATAATGCTAGATACACATAAAATACCGCGAGCAGAACCTGCAGGGTGTCTGCCGATGTGCGGAGCGGCGAATCCTTCTGTTTAGACAAGTTGACAGAAACAGATAAGTACTATTTATAGCAGTGTCGATAAGACGTTTTTAAAACTATTTAAAAACATGAAAAAAGCCATTTAATGGGCTCAGTTATATGCGTTGGTGTATCAGCTGTGGGAGACATGATCACAATAAATTTTCGAAAATTTTTATTAGTTCAGAACGCCGAGAGAAAAAAATGTGTACCTCTTAAGAAATATTTAATAACGTAGTCATAATATTATGAGAACTTGCGTTTCCGCTTTCACATTGTTATCCTATTGTCTGCGACAATGGCACGAGTAAGACTTAAAATTTAATTAAAGCCAGTTATGAAACTGTGTTGTAGCTTTTCACCTCTCCGCGAGGAGCGTTTGTGGTCACATTTGTGTTGTTGTTTTCATAAAGAAGCATAAACAACAACAACACCTGCAATACTTGTTAAGACACTATAAGTAGTATTTTTTATTTTATCTTCAATTCTGTATTTCCGAAAGGGATAGCCAGAGGAGTGTAGCACACTCCCAAGGTCCGCCCGGTAAATTCTGTGTCCCAACATGGAGTAGTGGGTGAGCCTATAGCTATATATAGAGCACAAACGCACACTCCAAGCTACTATTAGAAATACTAAGACAGAAAAATCCGATAGTACCCCACCTGGGAACCAAGCCCAGAACTTCTCGAACAGCTGTCGCCCTTGCAACCACTCGACCAACGAGGCAGTAGTAATTTCGATTTTCCATATCCCAGTATGTTGCCGACATCGATGAAAGTTGGTAAGTGCTATTTTTGTTCTAGCCACACTGTACACCTCGTCACGTACACTTAGCAAACTGTGGCGCCGACATGATGGCTCTCATATTAAATGTCACAAACACAAAGTAGAGCAGAATAGTTCCGAGCGAGAGCACGTTCAAAAGCTTGGTCCGTACGTATGTTTTAGCCAATAATTGAGTCACTCTTTGTCTGGCATTTGTGACTCTATGCATTCGTAATGTATATGATGTATGTATTTATAGCGTACGTATTTATCATAATTATGATTATTTTGTAATATTTATTGCATCGTTGGTCGCGTAGTTGCGAGTGGGACTGCCGATCCATAGGTTTTGGGTTCAAATCCCGTGTACTATTGGATTTTTCTAACTAGAATTTCTCGTTAAAAATTTCTAGTAGTGGTTCGACCCACTACTAGAAATTCTTAAACTGAATTAGTGCCCGGTGTATAGAAATAGGGTTACTACGTATGGACGTAAACGTAACTTGTAAAACGTGGGAGTGCGCGCTTCTCTGAAAACCTCTTCGGGGACTACAGGCGTGATGTTTCGTTATATTATTATATGTGTGTATTAATCTCTATACATGTACTCGTATATCGCACACCCGCACCATCGTCCAGGGTTGACGGCGAGGTAGTGCCATCAGACACTAAGTGCGCCCTTGTTCTACCTCTTAGTTTAAGCTCTTACACAAGATTAAATAAAGAAATATTATCATTTTGTTTCTTAAATACTAACCAGGTATGCTATAAAATACAAGATACCGTAACCATCCGGACTGCGTTACATTTTTACTCACAAAACGTGTAGAAGTGGTAATTTAACGCAAACCAAGTTGTACCTACTCTTGCAAGATTTGTTTACATTATGCTCGAACATAACGTGGACGTGAGCGAAAGTTTGTTAAAAATAGTTCGGTCCGCAAAGATACACCTTAAAACAAGAAACTACTAACGTTCTTATTTATTTATTTATAAGTACATAAAATGAAGTTCCCAGAAGTACAATTTCAATAAATGTCCAATCTCTTACAAGTAAACATAAATTGATACTTTGTTTCAGACAGACGAATACTTACTAAAGAAATACATTATTGATATCTATGTACATATTCAGTGACAAAAATCAATAACATTAGAGAAAAGAAAAAAAAAATACGTTTGAGACAAGGATAAACGGTAGAGTAGCTAAGACCTTAT
>DWTR01000069.1:0-18530 GCA_018244935.1 Ardaris minthe | reverse complement strand
TTAAAAACAAAAATGTTCCCGCCCGGGATCGAACCGGGGACCTTGTGCGTGTGAAGCACACGTGATAACCGCTACACTACGGAAACCTATGTTGCATTGTTGAATTTATGAATAACAATCTGATCGAATGTTAGATTCTCATAATTAAGTAATTACGCGTGTAATTATTTCCAATCCCTTCTACACCTCGAACATAATTATGACATGATGTTACAACTAACGCCATCTGTTTATTCTAAGGTGAAGCGCTAAGTATCTTCAAAGCTCTCAAAAAAAATTTCTAATCTCACCTTCTACTAATTGCTTTATGTAACTCTTCGATTCTTTCAACCCGTAGCCGTTCAAAGCGTAATTAATATCATTACGTAATTTTTTCAACCATGACGGGTCTTTTTCAATTTCAGCTTCGTTTGAAGTTTCTGAAAGAACACATTTAGGTAATTATGATTATTCTAAATTAAACTTCACGCCTGGTGTCTCCTTTCGATTGTGTTTTTTTTATTTGACAACTCCTAATACGTTACATGTGTACTTAGAAATTATAAATCAATCATCTATGAATTAAGTAGGTACGTCGATTTCAATGTAGGTAATACAATTAAGGTTAAATAAGGTTTTAAGGACTTGTAACACTGACGAGCTTATAATTTACAAGCTATCTTTGGGTACAATTAAGCAACGCAGGATGTGGTTGGCTGCTGAATGGGCGGTCGTAAAAATATATCGAGTTAGTAAATTATGTTCTTGTGTCTACCATAATTTCAGGTTATTTTACTTGTGAAAAATAATAAATCATTCAATGAGTACATTATTTACATTGAGGATCTGGAAAATATCCTCAAATCCTATATCCCAATATGCTCATTAAGTATCACGAAATCAATCGGGACGTCAGTAATCATGTAGATTGGAAACTAATCTGATCAACCGACCTACTCTAATGAGATCAACTTGATTAGTTCCGGGACGTAATCGCACTGCAATCTCCGACCATTTCAGATAAAGTTGAATTTCTTATAGAAATAAGTATTGATCTTTAAAAGTGTCTCGAGCGTTTGCTAAGAGTTTTTAGTTTGTTGGCTGGCGTCTGTCGACAACGATGTGTCAGAACAGCACGGACTTTGCTCATCTTAGTTTTGTAGAGCGGTAATACCATTTATTATATACAGAACATGTAATGAAATAATGGAACACAGATGAATGTTTTTCATGACCATCACCCGTGACCGTTACTGTGATCAAACGGTGGAAGGGCAGTGGTCCAACTGCTCCGTCCAACTAGTTGGACCATGGGTCTTTACTAGGGGCAGTTATCCAACTTATAAAATAGTTGGACCACAGCACCATTTGAGAGTTCCGTGGACCAATTCATTTAAAAATAACTTGTCAACTCTAACCAATTCATTTAAAAATAACTAGACAACTCTAAAAACTGCATCTTTATATGTGTGTATGGCACCTATTGTATATTGAACCTCTTTGAAGCAAAATACCACAATTAAAGTCGTGTGACAAAATTTAAACTTTATTTAATTTTACAATGTTTTAAACTTCTTTTTTCAATGTTATACAGCATTTAACGGAATTTATCTAAAGCATGACCTACAGTAATATCACCTGAAATCAGTTGTAGCTGAATTTCTCGTATATAATCATCATTCTCAATTTGGACCTTACGTCTTTTGTGTGCGATTTCGCTTGATAAAGTTGTAAAATTTTCTAAAACATTTAATAGACGTAACATTGTAACATTTTTTGCATTAATGCGTCGACTTAGTTTTGCATGTGAGCATTCTGAAATGTTATTAGTCCTATGCCTATGGCTAAACATGCTTATAAGCTGAGAAAATTCAAGAAAATTTCCTTTAATCCAATAACGCTCTATATATTGAATCAGTTTGTTAGCTTCAACACCACTTTCTTTTTTTATGTAATCCCAGCCTTCTAGAAAATTATCACTAGGGAATAGTGGTTAAACTGAGCATAACGAAATAGTCCTTTTGAATCTTTTTGATATAGTTTTTGAGATACCTAATTTTATTGCTTTTCTCCAAATACATTGCGACCAATGAAAATAACAGCCTACAATTTTAATTGTCGGACTAAATTCTTTAACGCTGTTCAGAATAGACATTTCAAAGTCACAATGTAATATTTTTGGATCCCAATCTAACTGTGATCTTAGCATTTCAAATAACGCAAAATACGTGGATTGCTTCTTGTCACTTAGAAAAGCAAAAACCAAGGGCGCAACACTAGTAGACTCATTTGTGCTTCCCGTATCGCCAAATATAGTAAATAATTGTACGAAAGGTTTGGGGCAACATTTAAAGGTTCCGTCCGCAAAATACTTATGTAACTTTTTCATTAAATCTCTTGCTTTTAATGAACAAAAAACTAGTATACGCGTTCCTTCATAATTATAATCAGTAAATAGAAAAAATTTAAATTTTAGTGGTACTTCTATTACTTCCATATTAGAAAATACCCTTTTTGAAACACCCAATGATTGGTTTCTAGCATTATAAAGGCTATGCTTCACATTTAAATATGATGGAAATTTAGTTAAAATATCATATGTTTAATTATTATATTTAGTTAAAGTATCGTTATACAGGTTTGGAATAGGTTCATCGGAAACCTTTACTTGTTTTTTCAAGTTGTCTATTGCTAGCGATATTTCATTTTGTGTTTCATTTGGAAGACAATTATCACAATGTGGCGTTGTGTTTACAACTTTCTCCTTTACCTAAAATTAAAGAAAATCTTCCATTATTTATTATTACACGTGTTTTTGTAGTAACTGTAGGATAGGACTACTCGTATAAATAGAAATCCAACATACATAGAAATAAATATTAATACGTACATTAAGATAAAATAAGATAAACATTTATTCCATCACAAAGATAAACAAAAAAAAAAGAGAGATACATACAGAAACAACTTAACAATTATAAACAAAGCTATTAAGTTAAACTGAGACAAAACATTTCATGTGATGGAAAGGGTTCGCAATCAGCTCATGCCGCGGAACCCCACGGCGACTGATTTTCAGTGCTAACCACGTTTCGTGCAGTTCGGCAGCTGGTGTACCATATATTAAGAAGAGAAAATTTTCGAACAAGACCCTTGCAAAACAGAAATGAAAAATTAAAATAAGAAGATACAGTATTAAATTCAATCGAAGACTTAAAACTACTTTACAAAATTAATATAGTTAAGTTAATATAGATCGTTATCGTAGATCTTTTCGTAAGTTAATATAGATAACCCAAAAAAATAAGCATTTCGTTACTGTCAACGCTTTTCTTCTTGCCACCGTTGGGCACTGCTCTCTCTCTCTCTCTCTCTATATCGCAGAATAAAGGTAAGCTGGTTTCACCCGACAATGAGAACATTATGGTAAACATTGGGATGTTACTGTTTTTTTTACAATGCTTTCCTCCGTCGATGCAGCACGAAATATTTTGATCTTAAAAAGTTACATTTTTAAAGTCAAAAGTCGCACGCCTGAATTATAATCCCTATGTCACCGTTGAAAACAGCTTTAATAAGGAGTTACTAAAGTGCAAAGTTAACCACAATATTTTTTTTGTTTCAAATATTACATTCAAGACGATGATATTCTTTCCATTTCTCGCAGCTCTTTGAATCGGCGCGCTCACTTCACTCACCTAATTAAAACAGTTTTCATGTTTCGTTGATATTATAAAAGTTTTATGTTTAATACGCGAGAATTTGTTCAGTACATTGTTTTACACAGTTTATATACAGTTTCACAATCTGGACATGTAATCTAAATATGTTTAAATTGCTGGTTGGCCTTCGCCTGACAGTTTCACTGAACGATAAGCGTGTGGATTGGGTACCATAAAATCACGCCTGTAATTCCCCGAAGGGATAGCCAGAGCCATCGGATGTGATACATCCCACCGTGGATTAGGGTGTGTGCCTATTAAAGTACCCTGGGCCCAAATCCCATTCCTAATTCCAAGTTCGAAAAATCCAATAATACTTTGTGGTGGTAGTTAGTGCATTAGGTGTCCTATGTTTGTTGTTGATGAGCAATCTCAACTATTAACATTACAATTCTTACATACCGCACATCGCCATTATGTCGGACTATGGCTCCAACCTATCCCCCTCTGAGACAAGACCCGTGGTGGTGACTTTAACGGTGAATACGTTTGGGAGGATATGAACATTAGAAACTCACGTTTGGTCATCTAATATTAGTGATTAGTCAGTCGGAACCACAGAGGGAATAACACAAGGTAGACAAATAATGATCATGAAGCATATTTTTCAAACACAATTCTTTCATTCCTTAACCTACTCCACAGCAAACCAGAGTTTCTTTGTATGGATCAATAATAATAATAATAATAAGTGAGGCGTATTCGCTGAACCCACCCTTAACACGCGTAACGTTCGTCTGACTAGAGCCGACGCGTTTTTCATATTTAAGTATGATCAATGCGAATGCCCATGGGACTTATTGTTTTGTTTTTTTGGTGTATGACTGCATCCGAGTGACCCGAGTGCGAATCCTTTGTTCGGCGGGCACAATGGCTCCGGCCTCTTATAAGGACCGCGGTTAACCGACTGCGGTGACACAAAAACGATTCTCATTGTGCCCGACTTCATTATTGGCGTGTTGTGTATTAATTTAAATCCTCTATTATATTGATGTGACGTACAAAAAGTGTTCTAAGGAATCAATTTTGAATAAATGCCATTTGAATTTGATTTTGCCTTTTAGATGTCTCTGGTCTTTCCCTATCTCTCTTTCTTTAAGCTTCTCCTGTATTCAATAACCGTTCTTTCCACTAAACAAGATCTTTCTAGCCGATTTTTCTCTTTCTCTCCGTAACTCTTGTCTCCTTGCTCTTTTCCTCTCGCAACGCATCGTTCAGATCAATGCCTTCCGATAATAAGACTACGTTGAGACGCCAGACGTTCCAATTTGTGCTGGGAGGCACAGCTGTCTACGCACGAGAAACAAATTGATAACTGAAAACTGTCTTGTGTCTAAGAAACAAATTAATGAACAATTGAAAAATATGTGATCTATCCCTTTATTTCAAATACATGAAGTAACAAGTCCCGTTTTTCAAAGTCACTTACCCTATCGATTTTCTACTGATCGACGTATTCCACACATTTCCCACCGCCTACGTGCAATGAACGAATAATGGTACCGTCAACAAGTCTTGCTACATTATTGTTGTAAACGTCTGTCGTTCGTTAATCGTCGATGCAAAAACAAAATGGACGCGCGTCGAGTTTGCTCGTGTAATTGAGCGTACGACGAAAGGGCGGCCCGCGGTAGTGATTGAGCCGTCCACTTGCCGCGCTGTGCGTCGCGAGTGGATGTTTGTGATGATTTAGCAATGGAATTCGTGTGAAAAATAAAACGGTGTGATTAATAACTATGATGTGGGAAATAGTGGTCAATGAATAAAGCTTCACATTCATAACTTCAGCGTCATAGCCTCGGTTCGGACTCGGAACAGAGCATGGTCGCTAGGCGGATAAGATAATCAAATGGGTTGTCAGTAATGAAATCGACAAAACATACAATATATTATATAATTTGCTCGCAAACTCATGGCATTTGACAAACAAGAAAAACAAACATTCGTAATCATTAACATCGACACGAATATTTATCTTTGTTGGAAATCGAACGCGCACCCTGCGACTCAGTAATCGAAGTCACCGACCACTAGACCCACAACTATGTAAATTATATTCACTAAATACTAGCATGTTACCCCATGTCCATCTAACACAACATTCACTCGAAAACAAGAACGCAACCTCTGCTGCCAATTAGCCACAATGTAGCTAAACAGCTACATGTGGCACATCAGCTACATGTGGCTAATTAGCGACAAATTGACGTACCGGTGATAGTTTCGCGACCGTAATCAATGTAATCACTGAACATGTCCAGTATAATTATGTAGGATTTTTTCACATGAATTAACATCGAGTTGCTATTACTTACATAACATCGAAGTATTTAATTAAAATACTAAATAATTTAATAAATTCAATAACGAATATGATATTTGAAAATTTTGAAATTATTTTACTTTATTTAATTAAAAGACAAACTAAAATGAATGTTACTTATGTACAGAAGAATCATGTAAGGATAATTGACACTGTATTTTCCGGTTACGTTTGTCAGGGAACGAAGGTGATGATATAATTATGTATATTAATTATAATACTGGTTTCAATTCAGAATACTTTTAATAACATAGCATAGAAAATATCATATAGGTACATAATTTAGTGTTACGCTTAATCCTATATAATATGTCAGGTATGTAAACGATTCGCGGTGATTTCATGATAAACTGCGCGCTATAGCGAGAATCTAAAATACACGCCACGAGTACATTGCGCGGAGCATGCAGTCTTCAACCTCGATAAGGGCCGTTAAGCGTTCTGACGATTTTAAGCCTTGATAAGGTTAAGTGTATGGGTTGTAACAGTCATCAAATAAATAATGGCAACCAAGGCTTTACTAGCTTAGTGGTCCAAATTTTGAACTTGAAATTCAATTCGGATTTGCAACTCAATTCTCGGTCGCGTCTCAATCGGAACACGCCCAGGGTTGTCCATGGCATGGCCTTGAGGTTTGGCAACGTAAGAGCGGTGGCGATCTGATGACGATACATTTGTTCTATCGCTGGACACGTTCAGTTGTATGTTTCTCGCAATTGACGAATAATTTCGTCCAACGTTCACTACGAGCACACGGTACGGTTTTATTCGTAGCGGTGGTTGGGCGAGCGTATCTTCACGGTGAGTGTTCACGTACGACGCTTTGCAGGAAGACCGTTGCTCTCCGGCGTCGCAACGTAACGCCCGATGTTTAACAATGAAAAATCTCAACTACGAGTGACATTACGCGCGCATAGTTCTGTTATGGGCCTGTTCAAGTGTTCAACGCGCTCATTTGCATGAGCCGGGTTTTTTCACCTCGCACGGAAACAACGGCCGCACGCATCGCTTGTTATATTCGCACGGCCGACGGCATCGCCATGACGCTAATGAGAATTAGCAGTGCGAATATGGACTTCCGCTTGTAATGTCTTCGATATATATATTTAAAATTTTTTTTTTGTTATATTTCTCTCGCCTATGTACTCTCTGGATTCAAGCTTCAACTGTAGCATCACTGGATACGTTTGTGCCCCAAAACATGATACCTTGCAGACGTTTTTACTCCCTTATCTAGCTCTTGTTCCCGCACTCTCCGTTTTGTAGAAAATCTAAATTAGAAAAATCTGATCCCGACCCGGGATTTGAAGCCAGGACCTCCCGATCGGCAGTGGCACACGCAACCAACACGACCAACGAGGGAGTCAACTGAAATTTTAGTTCTAGTGTTCCGAGCAACATTACGTTAGGAATGTATAAGAAGCACATCAGGTCTGTAAGAATAAAGATATTTGGTACTCGGTGTTCTCCGTACAGACATTTTAAAGGAAAACAAATATGTTCCTGAAAGGTAAACAAAAAAATGTCTCTGGCTTGATTGTACCTAATATTTCTAACGATTGTACAATCCTTGGCGCCGTACAAGCAATCGTGTGTCATTTTTAAGTGGGCACTCAGTAAACGTTCAATTGGCCGTGTGACATCTAGATTGCACTTTTGAGCTGTAAATGAATGCATTAACAAGCGGCGAGTACTATGACACTTCCATATGTAATGTATTAATAACGAACGACGAATGCAAAGAGAAATGACGTAATCCGTACTCGTGTTGTAACGAGTATTCTGTGTGAGCGGAAGATAATCTGGTATTGCGGTAGTGGCTAAAGATTCTTACACCATTTGAAAGTTAAACAATAAATTTACACCATAATAACGTGCGGCTGAATGGTTCCTCATGAATTGCACTGAAAATAAGCCCGCATCAATATATGTTCGTTTTGTAAAGCTAATTCAGTGTATCCATTTATAATTTTCAGATTTTAATTTAAAAAATTATGATTGTTTTCGGAGGTGTTTTAACTTTCAATCCAATATCTTTTTAATACATATATGTTAATAAGAATGTTTATTATCTTAAGTATCTCATTTAGATCGTAACAATGATCCTTTATACGTAAAAAAAAAACTACCAAAATAGATAATTAATTGAAATTTCCATGTTATCTGAAGTGATTCTGGACTCTATTGTTACCGTTAGTTACCCCATTATCATCAGCCTATTGCAGTCCACTGCTGGACATAGGCCTCCTGAAGGGTTATTCCAAATTCCAAATAGAGACGTGATCGTATGATTGTATATTATAAGTAGCCAATGCGATACGAAAACGTCTATATATAATTTCAACATAGAGGTAGCTGTGGGGAGTGTGACAAGATGCGTTGTCATCTCTAAGGACTCATGTAATACCACGCACATCATATATGTGTATGACAACACACACCGGCGTATGACAACACAAGAAAATTCGCACAAAGGATGTTCATATCATGTCTGTCTGTCGTTGCTATATTGGTGCCGGGTCTCCCCTCGGAATGAGCAGCATTAAATTCCCAAACTACCGCGCTCGCCAAGTGTACATTCATACAGAATTCACACGCCCTAAGGAGATCTCTTCAGACACTTATATTATCTATGTATTTATCTATCTATGTATATTACGCATATCCATACTCTACGGACTACGGAACTGACATTTTTGAATTGCTTACTCTACACTTTGCCTCTAGAAATTGCAGTTTTCCATTCGAGCGAAACGATTACCGAATACCACTTTACATAGCTACGATATTAAGTCATTAAATGCCTCCCACTATGATTGCAATGTGGTGATTGACAGATAATCTTCGAACTGATGTCTACACAATTTAGGTTTGAAAGAAATAAGTAATTTTTCTTTTTCTTTAAATGATGTTTACACAATTTAGGTTTGCTCTTATAATTGTTTATTATTACGACTTTATAATATTCCGTGTTCAATCCCTAGGTCAAGTAAAGTATATATGGATTTTTTAACTTAAATTTCCCATTAGTACCAAGAAGTCTGGATTTGTGCTCGATGTATATCAATAGGCTCACACTCCTCTGGCGCCCCCTTTAAGGAAAACAAGGGGTGATATTACGTTATAGATAATAACGGTCGAGCGATCTAATAACAAAGATCTTTTAGCAAGATCTTCAAAACTAGAGAGGCACGTATTAGAAAGAAAATCTAACGAAGGCTTGATTTAACAAACACTTAACCATTATATGTTGTAACTAAGCGTAAGCGAAGCAAAAGTTGTAGACGCACTCCGTTCAGCCCAGCACGAACTGCTATAGACTACATACGAGTAGGACATACGTCCAGTACCCGTGAGGGAGTCATACCCCGCGTCGCGTGTTTCCCGAGCGCTAGCGTGATACCGGGTAGTGTGGCAAGTCTGTCCGCGGACTATCGTGGCGCTGGCCTCGTTCGTGGTGATCGAGGTCTTTAACTGCTTCCCCTGTTAATGTTCCTGTGACTTGAATGAGAAGTCCATCAAAAATAGGAATCTAGGATACTTACGTCAGAGTTAAAATATGAAGAATGTTATTGGTGATCAAGTTCTTTAAGTGCTTCTGTTGTAAATGTTCTTGTAACTCGAATAAGATATCCATTAAAAATAGGAATCTAGGCGACTTAGTTCAGACTTACAATGTGGAGAATGTCATTTTTATAATTTAAATGTATCGTGTCAGCTCGAACACCTTAAGCATTCGACAGCATTCTGAAGTACACATCTTGTCGAATTAGTGCATCTGAATATAATATTCTCTGTGATCGCCAACCTACACGCCCAGCGTGGGAATTATGCGCAAAAACCTCCTTGATTAGGGGCGGCCTACAAATAGGACATGACAGGACTGATACAGGATTAAGTTGAAGATGTATGTGATATTATCCATGAACACAGTCGAATATTGTTAATGTTACGCTTAGAGAAACACCAGTCAGATTGAAACATCAAATGAAGCTCAGCATTGAATCATTGAACACAGCCTAGCCCCTAGCGTGCTGGAACAGTGTGGCGTGAGCGAAATTTAATGTATTAACCTATTTCGGGAGTGATGTGACAAGTTTAACGTTCTACTGAATGGATGGACTTTGATTATTCTAGATTTGTTTACAAACTAACGTTCGCTAAGTCACTCGCTGTTATATAAGATTGTATTCCACAATTACAACCCTATTGCTGTTGTTTGGTGCAGTGATAAGTTAGCATGTACTGTAGCGCCGAGGGTCGTGGGTTCGATTCCCACTCAGAATAAATGAGCACAATTATTTGCCTTGTGTCTGGGCGTAAAAAAATCTATATAAGCATACATTTATATGTAAATAAGTACTCTATGAGCCGCCTGGTTACCAGAACTCAAGCTCTCGTGGTGCTTGACTTGGGATTGGGGCCGCGTGTGGAGATGTTCCAAAATATTATTATTGTAGTTGTAATTGATAAACATTCAAATCCAAAACAGACAAATGAGCAAATATCTATTTACATGTTTGGCCAAGTAAGGAAAGCATAATCCACCACGACATACCAATAGTGAATGTGTTAAACGAGTTGTGAAAGGAATAAATCAATGTTATCGTATAATTTACTCAGTAGCCAATTCCCCATTCTGCTCCAACCAAAGATTCCCGCTCTCAAAGCGGAACACTTAAAACTCTTACGTGAGCCGTAGGTCGTTTAGATCGAAAAACTGCTATGGATCTAGTAATATCTGCAATAAATTCGTAGCGAAAGCATAAAGCTAATGGAAGTTGATCTTTGTTATTTAAATGAATCATTTCCAATTTAAATCCCTAATAATTATCTATTAAATAAATTTTATTTGCAATATTGTGCCTTTATTCGAACTAATAATATAGCCTGTTTAATGTAAGAATTATTTTGAATGTTTGTTCATTATATAAAGCAATTGAATAAAGCCTTAAGTACACCATAATCAACTAAAATGTCCATTAGGTGGATTAATTTGAAACTTTTCAAAATGTAACTATAATATCCACCCTAAAGTTTACCGAGAAATTTATGATAGCGTTGGCCTTGCGAATGGATCGTCTACTTCTGAATTATATTTGTGCTAACAAAAGCTAAAGCTAGCGTCGGGTGGACACGCTAACTCAAGTCTAGGATAGCGTGACGGAGGAGACGCTAGCACAGTTGGTTCGCGTCGACGATCCAATGAATCAAATTTACGTGCCATTTTGACGCGACGATAATCAAATTCTATTTCGCTCGGCGCATTTCAGCGAGTTGAGTGAAATGATATACCAGCCAAAAGTAACCAGTAAGTTGTACATTTCACCCTAATGTATAGTGTGCACGAATTTCGACCTCGTTCATAATACATGTTCCAATTGTAACGACGTCAACATAAAATAAAAACGACTACGAATCTCACGCAAACGCAAATATCAGCCTAAAGTTTCGCTTCTGTCAGGATTCTGGAACTTTCCGACCCAAATGTTGTCCCATTAAGCTCTACGTGAATTATTCATGGCTTTTCTGGAGGTGTTTTTTCATTGTTGTTTTCTTTTTTTATTTCTCGTCGCAGCAATTATATTAATGAGACGTATGAAATAAATTGTGTAAGGATTGAGGTTGCAGATTCGCTGAGTTAAATTAACTATTGAAAGCGTGTGAGGCAAAAATCTATGGTTGTGTATTACTTTACTATGGATTTAATGGGAATTACGCGGTTGCTTGGTTACACGAGATTCACTTGGGTTCATTTCAAATTTTGTCATATAGTTCTTCGTTTGGACTAATTTCTGCGCGGTTTTTCTATTTTGTGCCTCGTTTTTAGATGTGTATAAATTTTTGGAATACGTATTTTATACAAGTCCATTTCAAAACTTTTAAGATAAGATAAACATTTATTCCATCACAAAGATAAACAAAAAAAAAAAGAGAGATACATACAGAAACAACTTAACAATTATAAACAAAGCTATTAAGTTAAACTGAGACAAAACATTTCATGTGATGGAAAGGGTTCGCAATCAGCTCATGCCGCGGAACCCCACGGCGACTGATTTTCAGTGCTAACCACGTTTCGTGCAGTTCGGCAGCTGGTGTACCATATATTAAGAAGAGAAAATTTTCGAACAAGACCCTTGCAAAACAGAAATGAAAAATTAAAATAAGAAGATACAGTATTAAATTCAATCGAAGACTTAAAACTACTTTACAAAATTAATATAGTTAAGTTAATATAGATCGTTATCGTAGATCTTTTCGTAAGTTAATATAGATAACCCAAAAAAATAAGCATTTCGTTACTGTCAACGCTTTTCTTCTTGCCACCGTTGGGCACTGCTCTCTCTCTCTCTCTCTCTATATCGCAGAATAAAGGTAAGCTGGTTTCACCCGACAATGAGAACATTATGGTAAACATTGGGATGTTACTGTTTTTTTTACAATGCTTTCCTCCGTCGATGCAGCACGAAATATTTTGATCTTAAAAAGTTACATTTTTAAAGTCAAAAGTCGCACGCCTGAATTATAATCCCTATGTCACCGTTGAAAACAGCTTTAATAAGGAGTTACTAAAGTGCAAAGTTAACCACAATATTTTTTTTGTTTCAAATATTACATTCAAGACGATGATATTCTTTCCATTTCTCGCAGCTCTTTGAATCGGCGCGCTCACTTCACTCACCTAATTAAAACAGTTTTCATGTTTCGTTGATATTATAAAAGTTTTATGTTTAATACGCGAGAATTTGTTCAGTACATTGTTTTACACAGTTTATATACAGTTTCACAATCTGGACATGTAATCTAAATATGTTTAAATTGCTGGTTGGCCTTCGCCTGACAGTTTCACTGAACGATAAGCGTGTGGATTGGGTACCATAAAATCACGCCTGTAATTCCCCGAAGGGATAGCCAGAGCCATCGGATGTGATACATCCCACCGTGGATTAGGGTGTGTGCCTATTAAAGTACCCTGGGCCCAAATCCCATTCCTAATTCCAAGTTCGAAAAATCCAATAATACTTTGTGGTGGTAGTTAGTGCATTAGGTGTCCTATGTTTGTTGTTGATGAGCAATCTCAACTATTAACATTACAATTCTTACATACCGCACATCGCCATTATGTCGGACTATGGCTCCAACCTATCCCCCTCTGAGACAAGACCCGTGGTGGTGACTTTAACGGTGAATACGTTTGGGAGGATATGAACATTAGAAACTCACGTTTGGTCATCTAATATTAGTGATTAGTCAGTCGGAACCACAGAGGGAATAACACAAGGTAGACAAATAATGATCATGAAGCATATTTTTCAAACACAATTCTTTCATTCCTTAACCTACTCCACAGCAAACCAGAGTTTCTTTGTATGGATCAATAATAATAATAATAATAAGTGAGGCGTATTCGCTGAACCCACCCTTAACACGCGTAACGTTCGTCTGACTAGAGCCGACGCGTTTTTCATATTTAAGTATGATCAATGCGAATGCCCATGGGACTTATTGTTTTGTTTTTTTGGTGTATGACTGCATCCGAGTGACCCGAGTGCGAATCCTTTGTTCGGCGGGCACAATGGCTCCGGCCTCTTATAAGGACCGCGGTTAACCGACTGCGGTGACACAAAAACGATTCTCATTGTGCCCGACTTCATTATTGGCGTGTTGTGTATTAATTTAAATCCTCTATTATATTGATGTGACGTACAAAAAGTGTTCTAAGGAATCAATTTTGAATAAATGCCATTTGAATTTGATTTTGCCTTTTAGATGTCTCTGGTCTTTCCCTATCTCTCTTTCTTTAAGCTTCTCCTGTATTCAATAACCGTTCTTTCCACTAAACAAGATCTTTCTAGCCGATTTTTCTCTTTCTCTCCGTAACTCTTGTCTCCTTGCTCTTTTCCTCTCGCAACGCATCGTTCAGATCAATGCCTTCCGATAATAAGACTACGTTGAGACGCCAGACGTTCCAATTTGTGCTGGGAGGCACAGCTGTCTACGCACGAGAAACAAATTGATAACTGAAAACTGTCTTGTGTCTAAGAAACAAATTAATGAACAATTGAAAAATATGTGATCTATCCCTTTATTTCAAATACATGAAGTAACAAGTCCCGTTTTTCAAAGTCACTTACCCTATCGATTTTCTACTGATCGACGTATTCCACACATTTCCCACCGCCTACGTGCAATGAACGAATAATGGTACCGTCAACAAGTCTTGCTACATTATTGTTGTAAACGTCTGTCGTTCGTTAATCGTCGATGCAAAAACAAAATGGACGCGCGTCGAGTTTGCTCGTGTAATTGAGCGTACGACGAAAGGGCGGCCCGCGGTAGTGATTGAGCCGTCCACTTGCCGCGCTGTGCGTCGCGAGTGGATGTTTGTGATGATTTAGCAATGGAATTCGTGTGAAAAATAAAACGGTGTGATTAATAACTATGATGTGGGAAATAGTGGTCAATGAATAAAGCTTCACATTCATAACTTCAGCGTCATAGCCTCGGTTCGGACTCGGAACAGAGCATGGTCGCTAGGCGGATAAGATAATCAAATGGGTTGTCAGTAATGAAATCGACAAAACATACAATATATTATATAATTTGCTCGCAAACTCATGGCATTTGACAAACAAGAAAAACAAACATTCGTAATCATTAACATCGACACGAATATTTATCTTTGTTGGAAATCGAACGCGCACCCTGCGACTCAGTAATCGAAGTCACCGACCACTAGACCCACAACTATGTAAATTATATTCACTAAATACTAGCATGTTACCCCATGTCCATCTAACACAACATTCACTCGAAAACAAGAACGCAACCTCTGCTGCCAATTAGCCACAATGTAGCTAAACAGCTACATGTGGCACATCAGCTACATGTGGCTAATTAGCGACAAATTGACGTACCGGTGATAGTTTCGCGACCGTAATCAATGTAATCACTGAACATGTCCAGTATAATTATGTAGGATTTTTTCACATGAATTAACATCGAGTTGCTATTACTTACATAACATCGAAGTATTTAATTAAAATACTAAATAATTTAATAAATTCAATAACGAATATGATATTTGAAAATTTTGAAATTATTTTACTTTATTTAATTAAAAGACAAACTAAAATGAATGTTACTTATGTACAGAAGAATCATGTAAGGATAATTGACACTGTATTTTCCGGTTACGTTTGTCAGGGAACGAAGGTGATGATATAATTATGTATATTAATTATAATACTGGTTTCAATTCAGAATACTTTTAATAACATAGCATAGAAAATATCATATAGGTACATAATTTAGTGTTACGCTTAATCCTATATAATATGTCAGGTATGTAAACGATTCGCGGTGATTTCATGATAAACTGCGCGCTATAGCGAGAATCTAAAATACACGCCACGAGTACATTGCGCGGAGCATGCAGTCTTCAACCTCGATAAGGGCCGTTAAGCGTTCTGACGATTTTAAGCCTTGATAAGGTTAAGTGTATGGGTTGTAACAGTCATCAAATAAATAATGGCAACCAAGGCTTTACTAGCTTAGTGGTCCAAATTTTGAACTTGAAATTCAATTCGGATTTGCAACTCAATTCTCGGTCGCGTCTCAATCGGAACACGCCCAGGGTTGTCCATGGCATGGCCTTGAGGTTTGGCAACGTAAGAGCGGTGGCGATCTGATGACGATACATTTGTTCTATCGCTGGACACGTTCAGTTGTATGTTTCTCGCAATTGACGAATAATTTCGTCCAACGTTCACTACGAGCACACGGTACGGTTTTATTCGTAGCGGTGGTTGGGCGAGCGTATCTTCACGGTGAGTGTTCACGTACGACGCTTTGCAGGAAGACCGTTGCTCTCCGGCGTCGCAACGTAACGCCCGATGTTTAACAATGAAAAATCTCAACTACGAGTGACATTACGCGCGCATAGTTCTGTTATGGGCCTGTTCAAGTGTTCAACGCGCTCATTTGCATGAGCCGGGTTTTTTCACCTCGCACGGAAACAACGGCCGCACGCATCGCTTGTTATATTCGCACGGCCGACGGCATCGCCATGACGCTAATGAGAATTAGCAGTGCGAATATGGACTTCCGCTTGTAATGTCTTCGATATATATATTTAAAATTTTTTTTTTGTTATATTTCTCTCGCCTATGTACTCTCTGGATTCAAGCTTCAACTGTAGCATCACTGGATACGTTTGTGCCCCAAAACATGATACCTTGCAGACGTTTTTACTCCCTTATCTAGCTCTTGTTCCCGCACTCTCCGTTTTGTAGAAAATCTAAATTAGAAAAATCTGATCCCGACCCGGGATTTGAAGCCAGGACCTCCCGATCGGCAGTGGCACACGCAACCAACACGACCAACGAGGGAGTCAACTGAAATTTTAGTTCTAGTGTTCCGAGCAACATTACGTTAGGAATGTATAAGAAGCACATCAGGTCTGTAAGAATAAAGATATTTGGTACTCGGTGTTCTCCGTACAGACATTTTAAAGGAAAACAAATATGTTCCTGAAAGGTAAACAAAAAAATGTCTCTGGCTTGATTGTACCTAATATTTCTAACGATTGTACAATCCTTGGCGCCGTACAAGCAATCGTGTGTCATTTTTAAGTGGGCACTCAGTAAACGTTCAATTGGCCGTGTGACATCTAGATTGCACTTTTGAGCTGTAAATGAATGCATTAACAAGCGGCGAGTACTATGACACTTCCATATGTAATGTATTAATAACGAACGACGAATGCAAAGAGAAATGACGTAATCCGTACTCGTGTTGTAACGAGTATTCTGTGTGAGCGGAAGATAATCTGGTATTGCGGTAGTGGCTAAAGATTCTTACACCATTTGAAAGTTAAACAATAAATTTACACCATAATAACGTGCGGCTGAATGGTTCCTCATGAATTGCACTGAAAATAAGCCCGCATCAATATATGTTCGTTTTGTAAAGCTAATTCAGTGTATCCATTTATAATTTTCAGATTTTAATTTAAAAAATTATGATTGTTTTCGGAGGTGTTTTAACTTTCAATCCAATATCTTTTTAATACATATATGTTAATAAGAATGTTTATTATCTTAAGTATCTCATTTAGATCGTAACAATGATCCTTTATACGTAAAAAAAAAACTACCAAAATAGATAATTAATTGAAATTTCCATGTTATCTGAAGTGATTCTGGACTCTATTGTTACCGTTAGTTACCCCATTATCATCAGCCTATTGCAGTCCACTGCTGGACATAGGCCTCCTGAAGGGTTATTCCAATAATTCCCACACTGGGCATGCGGGTTGGGGATATCGTTAGTTACCTACCTCTCCAGTAACCTGTCGAGTCTCGACGGATTTCAGACTTACAGACATGTTGGGCACTTAATGAATCGTTCAAATCCCGTTCAAGATTTATCTAATAGTCATGGTGTTTCAGTTTTCATTAAAATTTCAAAAAGAGTTCGGAATTTCCTTGACAATTTTGTATTTAAATATGCAATCAGCACTTTTCATTGCCTCAATGTGTGCTATAATGCATAAAGCATTCGTAATACATAACTTTAACGTGAACATTTTTGCTGACTTGACTCTCTGTGAGCTCGTGTACCGGCCGCCATTTGTCATGCCTGCCTTCATATTTCAGCTTCTAGAGATATATAGTGAGGTATAGTAAAAAAATAATCCATAAACACTGCTATGTCGGGGCCGCAGACGCGCGACGTGTGTCATAGAATGTTCCCTTATTTAATCCAGTACTCGTTATAATTTCTAAGGGCACCAACTTCGTAGCCTACAACTTCGTCACTTCGTAACTGGTGAAACGCGGGGTGTTCTACACTCCTCTGCCCACCTCTTCGGGGATTACAGGCGTGATGTTACGTAGTATATATGTATATATTACATGTTATGAGATACGATCTTCAAATTGGATGTGACGTTTGGGTACCATTGCATTGCGTTGCAGTGTCCGTAATCCGCAATGCAGCGTTACGCGCCTCCGATCAATACCGTCGGCGGCTGCGGGAGACGTTTCGAGTCATCTCGTCTGAGTGGTTTACAGCCGCGCTCCGGCCTTCACTCTCGTAATTCGCACTTGGTCCGCTTACGACTTACATCAAATGTAACTCTTGGGCGATTGATTTTATAACAAAACGGAATTCATCTTTATTATATTTATATGTCGATATACGTCACGCCTGTTGTCTCGGAAGGGAAGAAGCAGAAGATTGTAGCATACTATACACTCCCACTTTTTACCACTTACGTTTACGTCCCATCATGGAATAAGTGTTGAACCTATTGACATACACCGGGAACAAAAGCAGATTCCGCGCCGCTACTAAAAACTTTATCAAAACCAAATGTACCAGACCCGGTAATTAAACAACGATATACTGAGATAACACACATATAACATAACATCACGTCTGTAATCCCCGAAGAGGTAGGCAGAGGAGTACACTCCCACGTTTCACCAGTTATGTTT
>DWTR01000068.1:0-20363 GCA_018244935.1 Ardaris minthe | reverse complement strand
ATGTGAGAGTAGGGAACTGCCAGGCATTAAATAAGACGAGAAAGCCAACCCAATGGGTTGGCTTTTTTGCGTTTGGGGTTTTATATCTCTATTTTATTTTTTGAGAAATAAAACGTTATTTTAATTGCTGATAAAGCAATGAACCCGCTGCCGCCCCTGCAACATCGTAAGCAAAATCATGCCAACTCCAACCTGTTCCTTCGGGTCTACTATCGTAAAGCTCTTTTGCTGCACCTAAACTAATCGAAAATGATAGCCCAATTAACAAACCTTCTCTATGACCATAATTTTGATGATCTGCATAAGCGTTTGCCCCCGCAGATGCTGCCATAGAAAATAAAAAGTGTTGAGCTTTATCTTTGCCTTGCCAATTATCATTAGCAAAATGAAAAGATTGGCACCCTGTTAAAGCCATTATTGAGAATACAATAATTGGAAAGCCATCTTTAAGCTTGAGTTTCATAAAAATAAAAGCCTTCTCACTGAAAGTTAATATTCTTAAATAAGATATAGAGTATAGAAGAGGATTGTTGATACAAAAAAGCCTTACTGATATTAAGTAAGGCTTTAAGACGGAAAGTGCTAGCGTTTAAAGTATACGGCTAATTAATCTATCAACACGAATACGTCGTAATCGTTTGATCAATTTTTTCACTTTCAGAGGATAAAGCTTAATACTTTCTAGATCTTGGTAATGTTTTACGACAATAGTATGTTGGCGAATATACGCTAACTCATTGTGTCGTTGCTCATGTAATTCATGTTTAGGATCATGAATTAATATGGCATTTTCTAAATCTAATCCCCATGCACGCGGATTAAGATTATTACCAGTAATTAATTGCCAGCTATCATCAACCCACATGCCTTTTAGGTGATAGGTATTATCACTGTCTTTCCAAAGTCTTATTGTTAATTGCTCATTATCAATAAAGCGTTGGAAACGTTGGGTAAATTTACGCAGATTAATTTCATAAAGATAAGGTAACGCACCAATTATTTTAAATGGCTCTTCCGGTGGAATATAAAAGTCATTTGCTGTTTTATCACCAATAATAATTTCGACTTGTTTGCCATTTCTTAATAAATGACTGATTTGACGTACAAGGATCGCAGGTAAATTAAAATAAGGTGTACAAATAACAAGCTTTTCTTCAGTAGAAGCCATAAGGTGAGAAATTGTCTTATTTAAAAGATTTTTCTTACCTAACCCCATTAAAGGTGTTACTGCCAGCTCGTTGTTAGAAGCATTAGCTTTAATATCATAGCCATCACGAGTGCGTAAATTGAAACGAAATTGACGAATACAGTTTTTAATTTCGGCACAACGAACTCTATCTTTGATATCCAATCGTTGAATTGCTTCTGATTGTAAAAGATCAGTCACAATAAATTGCTTCATTGTGGAGGCTAACTCGCTATTTTGGATGATGTGATATCTGTCATAACGATATTTATCCAGCTTGTGCAAGTAAACATTATTAATACTTGCGCCACTGTAGATAACCGTATCATCAAAGATAAAGCCTTTAAGGTGTAATACACCTAATGCTTCACGAGTGTTTACGGGAATGCCGTAAATAGGGATCTCGATATCAGGGTGTTGTTGTGCAACATGATAGTACCAATCTGCATTTGTTGCATCAGTAGAGACACCAATACGCCCACGTTGAGCACGGTGCCAGTCAACAATAACGGTAATGGATAATTCAGGACGTTGTTGTTTTGCGCTGTAAAGCGCATCAAGGATCTCTTCACCAGCCTCATCGTGCTCTAGGTAAAGAGCTGTAATAAAGATCTCTTTTTTGGCTTGAGCTATGTATTTCAATAAGGTGCTGCGAAACGCGGACGTCTGATAAAGCGTTTCAACATCAGCAACTGACTGAGCTAATTTAGGCAGTTGTGCAAGGTGTTGTTGATGCTTAGCAAGTTTTAGTTTAGACAACATCACAGTGCTTAATTCTCTTGTTTATGATGGCAGATGGAGCCATCGTCCATGTAGATTTTCTTTAACCGATCTTCTGATCATAACATTAGTTATATGGGATGTACGCATAAAATCATCATATATAGCTAATTTATCAAAGGATGCGTGAACAATCACATAAAGAAACTTTCTCTTATGATTATAGCATTGGGCTATCTTTTGATGATCCAAGCTGTAAATCAAGATTGACTATTCCTTCATCAAATTGCACTTCAACAGAAAATCCCAGTTTTTTCGCTAAACTTATCATGTTGCGATTTTCAGGCATTGTTATCGCGGTTAAACGTTTGATGCCATGTTCTCTAGTATAGTTGATAAGTTTAGTCATAAGTTGATGACCTAAAGTATTTCCTTTTAAATCAGAGCGCACAAGAATAGCAAATTCTGCATGCTGATTATCAGGATCTGCCATTGCACGGGCAACACCAATGATTTCAGGTCGTTCTTCAGGATCACGGATGGCAACAAAAGCCATTTCTCGATCGTAGTCAATTTGTGTCATATTAGCGAGATCGTCATGCGTAAACTCACTGATCTCACTAAAATAGCGATAATAAAGATCTTCTTTTGTGACCTGGTTTATAAACGTTTTCAGTAATGGCTCATCTTCCGGTAAGATCGGACGGATAAAGCAAGGATTGTTATCTCTTAGAAAAAAGGTTTCTTCTAA
Organism: Ardaris minthe; assembly: GCA_018244935.1. Taxonomy (NCBI): domain Eukaryota; kingdom Metazoa; phylum Arthropoda; class Insecta; order Lepidoptera; family Hesperiidae; genus Ardaris; species Ardaris minthe. The sequence goes on along the minus strand of DWTR01000068.1, from coordinate 17,706 downwards.
CTCATTGGGATAAGGACGAATAGAGAGTCTTTGATGAGGATCACCTTGTAGAGGTGCTAACTCCATCGCGACATCAAGTAATGTAAAATCGTTACCAGAAACTAATAGAGGGTGAATATCTAATCTGACGATTTGTGGGCAATCTAAAAGTAAGTGAGAAACCTGCACCAAAAAATGGCTTAGACTTAATATATTTAGAGGCTGCAAAGCGCTTCTAGGCTGTATCTTCCCGCTTTTTATGGCATTAATAACTAGATAACGGGCAAGCGCCATATTAAGAGGTGGTAAAGCAACTGCCGCTTTAGTTTCTATTTGCCACTCAACTCCCCCTTCACCTAATACAATTAATGGGCCAAAAATAGGATCTTGCTCTATTGCGACGCGTAGCTCTTGAGAGCCAGCTCTATTTGCCATACTTTGCACCAATAAACCCTGAATTTGTGCTTGAGGGTAGAGTTCTGTAACGCGCTCTATAATCGCATGAGCCGCTGATGATACTTCTGTGCTGTCTCGAAGATAAAGCATAACGCCTTGTACTTCTGACTTATGAGGAATATCAGGAGAACGCAGTTTCAGCGCAACAGGATAACCAATCTTTTCAGCAATATTGACAGCTTCTTGAGCATTATGGGCTATCCAAGTAGGAAGAGTATTAAAGCCATATGCTTCCATAATTGGTTGAACTTGGTGTGTGTCTAATCGATATTGCTTATTTTTTAATGCCTCTTCAATACAATGATGTGCTTGTTGCGTATTCATTTTGACATCTAAAGGCAATGCTGGCGTTTCTTTTAACTGTTTCTGATTTCGACGATATTCCACCATATGCATAAATGCGGTAACGGCACCTTCAGGTGTTCGATAGGTTGGAATTCCTGCTTCGCTAAATAATTTGCGTGATTGCTGAGAAGAATACTCTCCGCCCCAGTTAGTAAATACGGTAAGCCATTTCCGTCGAGGGTGTTTATTGATGGCTTCTATGACTCGTTGCGCAGTTTCAATGCTAGGAGCAATAGCACTCGGTGTATGAATAAGGAGTAAAGCATCGTGATCATGGCTATCTAACAAACAATTTAATGCCAAAATATAACGATCAACCGTTGTATCATCACCTAAGTTTAGCGGATTGCGAATGGCATTTTCTTCTTGAATAACACTTTGTAGCTTTTGTTTTGTTTCATCTGTAAGTTGTGCGAGCTTTCCTGAATGCAAAAATAGCTCATCAACTGCCATCGCAGCAGGTGCAGAGCCATTGCTCATAATCATTAATCTTTCACCTTTTAAAGGTGTCATATAGCTAAGTGTTTCAACCGCAGAAAACATTTCATGGGTATCTTGTACTCGCAATAAACCCGCGCGTTGAAAAGCGGCATCATAAGCCACGTCATAACTCGGTGTATCGCCCAATAACAGTTGAGCTTTTTGAGTACGACCACTTTTTATCACCAGAATCGGTTTATTGCGCGAAGCACTACGAGATGCTGACATAAAACGTCGTGCGTCTTTTATATGTTCAAGATGCAATAAAATAGCACTAGTTTTGCTGTCTCTTGCTAAAAAATCCAATAAATCATCGACTTGGATATCTTGATTATCACCTAACGCAATAAAGTAGGAAAAACCGATATTACGATAATAAGCCCAATCTAAAATTGTGTTGGCGACAGCTGCTGATTGCGAAATAAAAGCTAACTTTCCTTTTTTAACTGGAAGAGGGGAAAAGCTGGCATTTAACCCTTGCCACGGTGCTAAAAGCCCTAAACTATTGGGGCCAAGTAAACGGATATGATATTGCTGACAAAGTAATTTTATTGGCTGGAATTGTTCAGGTTGTGCGGAAAGCACAATCACGGCTTTGCAACCCGATCCACCTAATTGATTTAGTAGCTCAAGATTGCGGCGATGATGTGTACAAATAATCGCGAGATCAGGAACTTGAGGCAATTTATCAATAGAAGGATAAGTGAAAACACCAGAGACAGAGCCGCGAGAGGGATTAATCGGAAACACTGGGCCATTAAATCCACCACTGAGCAAATTTTTCATCATGGTGGTTCCTGCTCGACCTAATTTTTCAGAGGCACCGATCACAGCAATTGATTTAGGGCGTAATAGTGCTTCAAGACCTCGTTGGCTCATATCCACTCCAGAGTTTCATTATCAACTGCTATTCAATGTAGCTGATTTGCTCTTCTTTTGCCTGACTCCGGTCTGGTTTTCCAAGTAAATATTGTTGACGAAAGTAACTAAAATGAGAAAAAAGTTGTTGTGAGGCTTGAATATCACCAACATTCTCTAAAATAGAAGCTGCAACTTCTGCGGTACAATGTTGGTCTTCTCTTGCTGCTTGGCGAAGTATGTACTCACATTTACTTGCCTCATTTAAAGAAAAGAGGGGCAATGCATTGAGATAAGGGCTTTTGCGAAACATTTTACGTGCTTCACTCCAAGTGCCATCAAGGAGGATAAACAAAGGTGGTTTGCTATTTGCAGGGAGTTGGTTGTATACAACACGCTCACTTGATGCATAGCTTTCAGGGAAGACAACATAAGCTTGTTTATCTGGTGTATTGATTAAATCAAGTAAAGCCTGTTCTGGAGTGGTTCGAGACCATAAAAAGGCCTGCGTGTCTGGTAATACATCGGCAATTAATTTCCCCGTATTACTTGGCTTCATCACTTCAGTATCATACATCAATAAACAAAATTGACTTTTGGCTGGTTGATTGACAATCGTGTCACAAAGACATTGTTTTTCAGGTAATAAGCAAAAAGTGCAACGTTTTGTACGAAAACCTCGCGCTTTAAACGGGCGGGTTGAAATCGAAAGTCGATATTGACGAAGTCGAGAGACTGCATTGTCATGCATAACAGATTGACCAATACTCATAAAAAAGAATCGAATATTATCATGTTCAAAACAAACAAACTATTCTGTATGTTTTTATCATAAAAATCATACTGATATATTGATTACGTATGAGATGAAGTTAATTATCAATTGATCCTGATTAGTTTATCGATTCCTGTGCGTGATTCTCTCGGTGACAGTTGCTAAACTATCATGTAATCTGCGCCCCTATTGCAGTTGGAGAGACAAATGAACGATTCTTATGAAGGTAAAAACGGCAAAGTAAAAGTGATGTATGTCCGTAGTGAGGACAATGCCGATAATAAACCTAAAAAACCATCCCGCCGTCCTGAAAATGGTCGTGGTGATAGCCGTGATAACAAACGCGGTGATAACCGTGACGACAAAAATCGTGATAATAGACGTGGTGATAACCGCGACGATAAAAATCGCGATAACAGACGTGGTGATAACAAATTTTCTCGTCGTGATGACCGCGGTGCAGGTAAGCCTTCAGGGCGTGGCGCATCACGTAATGAATCAAAACCTTCTCGCGATAGCGAAGGCGGAAGTTTTTCTCCATGGAAAACAGTTTCTCGCCCTGCTGGCGAAGAGGCAATTAAAGAGCACGATGGCATTACTGGTAAGAGCCAAATCGATCCTGAACAGTTGCGTCGTCAACGTTTAGAAGAAACGCGTATTTATGGTGAAAATGCGTGTCAGGCTATGTTTAAAAACCGTCCTGATGCCATTGTTCGCGCTTGGTTTTTACAAGATGTGACACCACGTTTTCGTGATGCACTAAAATGGATGGCTGCAAATCGTAAAGCCTATCACGTTGTTGAAGAAGAAGAGATGGTCAAAGCCGCTCGTACCGATCACCATGGTGGCGTATGCTTCTTAATTAAAAAACGTGTCGGTCATGATGCAGAAACCTATTTAAAAAATGCACCTGAACATGATTGCGTTTTAGCACTTGAAGATGTGGGAAATCCACATAACGTCGGTGCAATTATGCGTAGTTGTGCGCACTTTGGTGTGAAAGGGGTTATCTCTCCTGATTCTGCTGTATTAGAATCAGGTGCTGCTGTTCGTACCGCAGAAGGTGGTGCTGAATATATCCAAGGTATTGATGCTGATAACTTTGCTCAAACTTTAGATAAATTTAAAAAAGCGGGTTATACGCTGGTGGCAACATCAAGCCATAAAGGCAGTGTGCCATTATCAAAAGCACAATTACCAGCGAAAATGGTACTTATCTTAGGTCAAGAGAAAGATGGCTTAAGTGAAAGCACATTAAATCAAGGTGATATGAGCATTTACATCGGCGGTACTGGGCACGTTGAAAGCTTAAACGTCTCAGTGGCTTCTGGTGTGTTATTAGCAGAATGGTGGCGTCAGCACCAAGGCTAATCGCTTTATTGATTTAAAGAATGATATAAAAAATCCCGCTTAATCATTATGATTTTTAAGCGGGATTTTTATTTATAAGATCTACACTAATAGCATTATTTTCCTGGTGAAAATGGCGGTTTAGCAAACCAAACCACGATCATCATGATAAGGAAAATACCTGCCGCTAACCAAAAAATCTCATTGGCTGAAATAATTAATCCCTGTTCTGTAATAGTCTTAGCTAAATACGCTGACGCTTGTTCATTTGAAAGACCCAGATCATTCATTTGTTGGTACGCCATTTGCGAATCAGGATCGAGTGGATTAATTTTTTCTACAAAGGTTTCATGGTGAAGTGATTCTCTTTGTGTCCAAATTGTTGTGGTTAACGATGCGCCAATTGCCCCTGCCAATGTTCTTAGGAAGTTCGAAAGACTTGACGCCGATGCCATTTTTTCTGGTGGTAACCCAGATAATGTCATTGTCGTTAATGGCATAAAGAAACATGCAACGGCTAAACCTTGCCAAAATTGAGGCCATGCCACAGTGGCGAAGTCCATTCCCGGTTCAAAGGTATAAGCTCGCCAATAAAAACACACAGAAAACATAATAAAGCTAAAGCTAATGATATAGCGTAAATCCACTTTACCACCAAACTTACCTATAATCGGTGTGATAATTAACGGCAATAAACCGACTGATGCTGATGCTAATCCAGCCCATGTTGCTGTATAGCCAAAGACTTCTTGTAAAAGCAGTGGCAGTAAAACAATAGTACCAAAATAGATCATATAGGCGAGGCTGAGCGTGACGCAACCAATGGTAAAGTTTCGACTCTTAAAGAGTGAAAGGTCTATCACTGGATGATCGTCTGTTAACTCCCAAACAATTAAGAAGCTAAGTGCAACCACTGCCACAATGGTGAGGACTATGATTTCTGTCGAATTAAACCAATCTAGCTCTTTACCCTGATCGAGCATGATTTGCAAAGCACCTATACCTACGACGAGTAAAACAAGACCAATGGTATCTATTGGTTTAATTTCAGTTTTTGTTTCGCGTCCAGCTAAGGTGTTTGATATACACATAATAATCAACACACCAAATGGAACGTTGATAAAGAATATCCATCCCCAATGATAGTTATCGCTGATGTAGCCACCTAAGATAGGCCCTAAAATCGGAGCAACAACAATAGTCACTGACCATAGTGCAAGTGCCATGTTTCGTTTTGCTGGTGGATAGTTATTCAATAACAAACTTTGTGATAAAGGAATAAGCGGCCCTGCGACTAAACCTTGAAGCACACGAAAGAAAATAAGCATTTCAAGACTTTGTGAAATACCACAAAGCCAAGAAGTTAACGCAAAAAGTGCTGTTGACCACATAAAGAGTCGAACTTCACCAATACGTTTTGCTAACCAACCTGTAATTGGGATAGAAATAGCATTCGCCACACCAAAAGAGGTAATAACCCAGGTCCCCTGTGAGTTAGAGGCACCTAAGTTTCCTGCAATAGTTGGAATGGCTACGTTAGCGATTGTAGAATCGAGAACTTGCATAAAGGTTGCCAACGCAAGGGCGATGGTCATTAAGGCAAGTCTTCCTCCTTGTAATGGCTCTTTTATCACCTTTACACCTCGCCTTTATTGTCCTGCATTTTGTTCAATGATTTCATTGATCAGTTTATTAATCTCTGACATATCAATTGTTAAAGCATCAGTATGGTAAGCAGGTGCTTGGCGTTCGCTGTGTGATAATACTTTTCCATCAAGGTTAATCGTATCGACAGTCACTTCAGAAGAAAGACCAATACGCAGTGGTTTCTCCGCTAATTCTTTTTCATCTAATGAAATACGAACCGGTAAGCGTTGAACAACTTTTATCCAGTTACCACTGGCATTTTGCGCAGGTAATAATGAGAAAGCACTACCAGTTCCCATATCTAAACCTAATACAGTGCCGTGATAAATGACTTTTTTGCCGTAAAAGTCAGTTGTGATCTTTGCCGGTTGACCAATACGCATATTGGCGAGCTGAGTTTCTTTAAAATTGGCATCAATCCACATACCCGTTACAGGAACAACAGCCATTAACGGTTTACCCGGTGAGACTTGTGCGCCAACTTGAACGCTACGACGCGAAACATAGCCATCTGTAGGGCTTAGAATTTTAGTCCGTTCTAAGGCAAGCCATGCATTACGAACATCAGTTGATGCTTGTAAAACAGAGGGTTGTTTTGCAATTGGTGTATTTAAGATAATTGCCTGATTAGCATTATATTGCTCTCTTGCAACATCTAAAGCTGCTCTTGCAGTGGCAACAGCTTCTCTGGCGTGTTGAAGTTCTTCTTTACCAATAACATTGCGTTCGCCTAAAACTTCACGGCGACGAAGGTCATTTTGTAATTTAGTCAGCTCTGTTTCGCGTAAAACGATGTTTGCTTTTAATTGGCGGCCATTGATGATTTGCTGATGCATTTGGCGAACACTATTAGCTAATGCTGTTTTTGCTTTTTCTAATGCCAGTTTTTCATCACTTGAATCTAATAAAACTAAGGGTTCACCCGCTTTTACAAAATCGGTGTTATCCACATAAACGGTGGTAACAGAACCAGAAATCTGTGGCATCACCATGATTTGATTGCCAGTGACATAAGCATTATCTGTGGTTTCATGATGTCTTAACACCATAAACCAATAAGCTGTATAAGCTACGCCAGCAACAATAAATAGAATAGTTAGCAACAGTAGAACATTTCGGCGAGTTCGTTTTTTATTGCGAATGGGAGCCTGAGGGGGGGTATTTTCCTCATTAACACTCATTTAGAAGATCTCCATAAAACCAGAAAAACATCATTAGCTATGTTTCCAGTATTAAAACTGGAAACATAATTATAAAGTCAATCTTAGAATAATTATTAGTGTGAAGGTAAATTATAAATGCTAATGGGCAAGTATGTTTGCCGATTTATGGCGTAAATAGGATTAGATCAATAAAACTATTTATTATGTTACTTCTTCTCACAACCTTTTTCAGCCAAAGTATCTAATTGTAATAATAACTTACGCATTAGTGTTTCAAGCTGCCTTTGTTCAGATTGATCTAATACAGACCAAATTTGTTTTAAACACTGATGTTGCGGTGGTAATAAGCTATTTAAAAACTCTTCACCGGCATCAGTTAAATGGAGATGCAAACAACGGCGGTCATTATGACTTTCACGACGTTCAATCCAACCTTGCTTTTCAAGTTCATCAGCAATACGCGTTGCATTTGTTCTTGAAGAGCCTAAAGCTGCACTTAATTCTGATGGTTGAATACTACGATTTTCTGTCGTATCTAAAATCATTAGTGCCATAAATAATGTCTCGTTAATACCCTGAGACTTCAACATATTATTACGACTTTCAAGAAGTTTGCTTTGAACATGCATAGAAAGGCGGGTTAACAATATTTCTTGATAAGGAATATCTTTGTTAAGCGATTTCTGTTGTGTAGCGCGAGTGTTTAGTAATTCTTCTGTTGGCGTAAATGAGCTTTCCATTTTTAGACACCTTGTTAGTTTCGAAAATTAGGATAATTCTGTTATCAACATGTTAAATGGTATATTAAACACACAATTTAGCAATTTTTATTATTTATAGTCACTATGTTTTTTTGATTATGTTACCTGATTCATAAATTTTCTGAATGATAACACAAAAAAAAGATAGGTACTTATCTCTTTGCAATAAGTTAATAAAATCAATTTATCACTTATCTGACAATGAATAGTAGTCTATTTGCGAAAAAAGGGATCATTTTTTACGATAAAACACGTAATAAATTTATTATCACTACCAATAGTTGTTATGTAGATAGTATCGAAATGAAACTATTCATGTGGTGCTTTATTGGGGAGATTGATATAATTTTCTTAATAAAGAATGGGATGATGATATACATTAATAGTAATCACGCTGTTAAAACATTCACATTTTATTCTGATTAGCGTGGCGTGGAAGAAATAATATAACCCATCCTTGGGTCTAAAAATTACTCGGCATGAATTATTGGATCATTTTTATAACCTAAAAACCAAACAATAAGACCGATAACACCAATGACTAATCCGGCGATAGAAACACCAGTCCATCCATATTGATGATAAGCATAGCCTGATAGTAAAGATCCTAATGCACCACCAATAAAATAGCTTGTCATATAAGCTGCAGTCAGGCGGTTTCTAGCATCAGGTAAAATGCGGTATATGGTGCTCTGATTGGTGACATGAACCCCCTGAACAGCTAAGTCTAATAGGACAACGCCAATGATAAAGCTGATTAGCCCAACCCAGTGATAATAAGGTGCAATAATGATAAAGCCCCAAGAAAGAAAGAGAAGAATTAATCCCACCGTGGTGGTTTTCTTGCCTTTTCCTTTATCAACTAATACACCCGCTTTACCCGCCATTAATGCACCAGCAGCACCTACAAGTCCAAATAAACCAATCACAGCATCCGAGTAATTAAAAGGATCAGAAGCCAATAAAAAGGCCATTGAGGTCCACAATAAACCAAAGTGAGCAAAAATAAGCGCACCAACTAATGAACGAGTTCTTAATACGGGCGTTGTTGCAAATAATTTGAAAATAGAACCGAGTAATTGGAAATAATTTAAGTCGGTTTTACTTTTATAAGTGGGCAAACAGCGCCATAAAGTGATAGCCAAAATCGCCAGAAAAATACTCGCTACCCAGAAAATACCCTGCCAATTGGTAAATGACGCCATTAATCCAGATGCGGTTCTCGCCAGTAAGATCCCGAGTAACAGACCACTCATAATAGTTCCGACGGCCTTTCCTCTTTGGTGTGGTGCGGCAAGTGTTGCAGCAAAAGGAACAAGAATTTGAGCCACAACGGAGAACATGCCTGAAAGCGCAGTTCCAATTAACATCACCCAAATATTAGGCGCCATAGCGGTAATTAATAGACCACTCGCCGAAATTAATGTCATGGTAATAATGAGCGAGCGACGTTCAAAAATATCGCCAAGAGGCACTAATAACATTAGCCCTACGGCATAACTTAATTGCGCGGTGGTGACAATAAATCCCGCCAAAGTAGCCGATATGTGGAAATAGTTTGCGATTGAATCAAGCAGAGGTTGTGCGTAGTAGTTACTGGCAACAACCATACCTGTGGCAACCGCCATAAGTAAAATAAGACCTTTGCTTAGCGATGTTTGTGGTGCGGTGTGTTCCATAATACTCATAACAAATCATTTGTAAGGTAAATGATAGTAACATGAGTCATTTTTTTAAGGAAAGCATTACGGAGATAGAGATGTTCAATTAATTTGATATAAATCCTTAGATTTTATTCTTATAACATATTGTTTTATATAATGAATAAACCGTGACTTTTGTGGGTTAATAACTAAAAAGCGTAAAAAAAAGCATAGCCAAACACCATATCCATTGAATTGAAACGCCAATCACGGCAAAAGAAAATAGACGTTTAGTCCCTAACCAGCGGGCTTTCATAGTCTGTTTTTGAGGACGTTTAGGAAATAATGTCGAGAGACTTTTATCAAAGCTTACATCGTCTTTATAACGATAAAGAGCTTGAAAAAAATGGCTATCAAGCCATAAACGAAAAAGGTGATATTGCGTAAATAAAAATAAAACAGAAGCAACAAAGAAAGCCAATTTATTGTGAAAATGAAGGCTAAACACAGGCCATGTGCTTATATAAGGTAACAGTGATAATAGCAGCAAATAGCGCCAACTTTGAGTTAAAGACACAATGACTTTACCGCTCGTTTTTGTTGTCAGCATAGTTACCTCGTTATCTATTTTGTTGGAAACGTGAATACCAAATTTGTAATGCCTCTTGTGTTTCTGAATTTAAAATGACTTGAGGGCGTGTTTGATATACTTGTTTTATTGCATCTTCCAAAGTATCTACTGTGCCATTGTAAACTAGCCATGCAACCGCAATGGTTGCACTGCGTGAATAGCCTAATTTGCAATGAATATAAACAGTACCAACTTGGCTAAGTCGTTCCATAGACAACATGGCTTTGCTGATATCATCAGGAGATAATGGTAATAAATCGATTTGAGGTTGGGCTAAATAAAGCTGATTTTGGCTAAATTTATTTCTGGGCCATTCACAGGTTAAATCAAAAACGGCATTCGCTTTTAATTTATAAAGTGGGCGTCCACCTAATAAAATACCTTCAGCAATTAAACTGGGTGTTTGGCAACGAGTTAAATAATAGCGATAAGTACACCAAGCAAAAAAGCGATAAGGTAATAGGATTATCTGTGCAGAAAGGGGGATTTCACCCTGAGCATTTTTTTGAAAAATAGAAGCGCCAGCGCCTAAATAACCTAAAGTCACAAAAGTTAATGTGATTGCAGGCCAGAGAAAAATCCAAAAGAAACCTTGTAAACCAAAAGATAACAGGTAGAACAGCATTGCTGATAATGCATAGTTTTTACCAATACGTAAACTGCGTTTGCTGCCAGTAAAATGCCATTTCCAACGAGAGTTTATTGGTAATAAATAACAAATAAATACGCCAACACCAAAGCCCGTAATAATATCAATAAAGTGGTGTTGCCACGTTGTCAGTACAGAAACGGCAATAAGCAATGACCATAAATTTAAAAACCATTGCCATGATTTAGGCGTATGTGCGCGAAAACGTAACCAAAGTATCCACAATAAGATAATGTGCAAAGAAGGCGCTTGGTTATAAGGTAAATCGAAACCTTCTAATTGGGTAAATAACCAACCAGAAAATCCTTCTGTTGTTGGGCGAATAAAACTAAATTTTAAAGGAAATAATAAAAAACCAGCGCAAGCAATAAGAGAGGCGACAATTAAACGTAGTCCATGTACAAATTGTTCTCTCAATGTTGTGCAAATAATCAGTGAAATACCATAGGCAATATTCACACTCCAATAAGGAATGATTGTCCAAGGTAAAAAGGGGATCGCTTTTTCCCAAGAATAAACAAAAGAAGGAACATCAGATAAAGTGGCAGTGTAGGTGTTAACTTGCATATAAGTTAAATAGAAAAATGGGGCAAGGAATAACAGCCATACAATACCAGCAAGCCAGATACTTTTTCTCGATGATGTTATTTGAGTGTGTTGATCGCCACCCATACTAAAATTCCTTTCTTTGGTTATGTTTCTATTTTTACAACCACATATTTTACAACCAGTTAAAACTATCGCTATATGTTGCCATATAGCGATAGCTCAGTTATTGAGGGTGCATTCCGTTAGCGACGTTTTGCTATTGATACACTGAAAATACCCCAATGATCAATTTGTTGATCTAACTTCTCAAAACCAGCTTCATTAACTAAAGCATCCATTTCACCTTGGCTACGGCAACGCATGATCCAAGGTTGTCCATTTTGGTGACTTGGTAATACACGCGCAATCATTTCAAGTTGAGGGTGCCAAGGTTGGCAGGTATAAATTAATAAACCGCCACTTGGTATGGCTTGCGATAGCCCTTTTAAAGACTCTTTTAGTAGATGGTTTTCAGGGAATAATTCATATAGCCCACTGACAATACCTAACGTGGGTGAAGGAGAAACAGCGCTCAAGCTTTCTGCATCAAAAGCGTTACCTTCTTCAAAACGCACTTTGTCTTCTAAGTGACGTTCTTTAATCGCCATTCTGCCTTGTTCAACGTTAATGGCGCTATAATCGCGCATTAAAATCGAATCGACCTTACCATAATCATTAACAGCATCAAAAAGATAGCGCCCTTGTCCCGCTGCGATATCCATAATATGCACCGGCATATTATTTTGTATTAATTGGCGAATTGCGTAGCGGATCGTATTTTCAATATTGATTTTACGTTGGCGGATGCCTTGCCAACCGATGCTATTTAAATACTGCCTATCAACAATACGACCAAATAATCCTTTCCCTTGGGGTTGATTGCGGTAGACATAATCTAGCGTTGATCCGGAATCAAAACCTTTATCGTAACCTAGAGCAACACCTTCAGACGCTTTACCTAAAGTGCTCATCGAGCGGCTAAGTAATTTATAATAAAGTCTTTTGGGACAATATTTAGGAAGAGGGGTCTGTAATGCGCGATAAACATCTGCACTGTGGCTCCAAGTATCTTCATGTTGGTAATCATGTTGATAAAGTGGTTGTGCAAATAATTTTTCAATAAAACTGCGCATTTTATTGATAGGGATAACTCTATCTTTCTCACCTAAGGTATCGTGGTAAAAGCCCGGTAAGACATGCTTTTCTTTGATAGAGGTATTTAAACGTTCATAGAAAAGATGTTGAGGCTTGGCGTGAACCACATGATCATTACCTGAAATAAATAACTGTGTTGGTAAAGTTATCGCACTTGCATCTTCAACAACACGATCTGCCGTTTTATAAAGCTCTAGTAAAATATTGACAGCAATAGGGCGAGTGATCAGTGGGTCTTGATTAAAAGAGTCGATACGACTTTGATCATGGGTTAGATATTTCGCTTTCACATACGAATTAACATAAAAAAGCCCACGAACTTTTTGCATTAAGGCAAGACCTGTACGTGCAAAAGGAACATATAATTTTACTTTAAATGCAGGAGAAGCTAGCACCATACCGCGAATTTTTGGCGCGTAATCGTGTACCCAACCAGTAACTAAAACGGCACCTACACTTTGACCAACAACCAGAATATTCTCCATTGGAATATTATAGTTAGAAGAAACGTAATGAACGAATTCGTCAATATCTTTTATTGATGTTCCCATCGATGGGCTATAACCGCGAGCGCCCTCATTTTTACCATGCCCACGAGCATCCCAAGCAAACATGGAGAAATCAGGAAGATCTAACTCATCAACTAGATGAGCAACACGACCTGAGTGTTCATGTCCTCGGTGAAATAAAATAACTGCTTTTGGCTCCGTGGTAATTTGAGCAGGCCAATGGCGATAATACAGCTGTGTCTTATCGCTGGTGGTAAATTCAGACTCAATCATATTCCTTTGAGTTTGATATTGCGGCTGTTGATTCATAACGATGTATCCTTATCTTTATCTGTCATCGTTGCTTCTTTTAGTGCGCGATGAATTCGGTGATAACAAGTCAACAAAAGTAATAAATTAATAATAATAAAAAGATAATGCGTGTTTTCTGATAATGTCAGCGAGGGGAATAATCCGATAAAAAACGCAATAGCACCGAAAATAAAGGCTCTATCACTTTTTCCCATCGGGCCATCATAACGACGAGATGCATGAATAGTTTGGGCAAGAATGCCTAAGAACTCAGTCATTATCATTAAAAAAAGTGCCAGCATGATCCACCAATAGGACTGTGGAAAAATAAAAGCAAAAGGTAGATAGAGTGCAATATCTGAAATAACATCGCTGGCTTCGTTTAATATCGCCCCAAATGCACTCTTTTGATTATGTTCTCGTGCAAGCATGCCATCTATGGCATTAAGCGCCATACGGAAAAAGAGAACAAAAGGGAGTAATAAAAATAAGCGAGGGGAAGGATAAAGTAAAAGCAACCCACCAATGACAATGGATAACAGTAAGGCAGAAAGCGTGACTTGATTTGCGGTGATCCCTTTTGTGAATAACTGTTCTACATAAGGGCGCAATAGAGATTGAAATTTGGGCTTTAGGTCATAAATTGTCATGACGCATCCTTGTGTTCAAAAGTGCGTATATTACTTCAAAATTATTATTTTATTATTAGCTGATTTTTATCCTATTGAATATCTTTATTTTAATGGTTTAATTTATTTAAGATTTAAACTTAAAACGTATATCTGAAATTTACTTGAGTTAATAATTATTTAGCGCTTAAAAAAAGGGAGAATAAGATACATATAATTGTAATTATCAGACTGTTCCGTGTTTGTTTTATTCTTTTCATTTTAAGAATGATTAAATTTTCTTTAGTAATATGTACGTAATTATAATTAGAAAATTAAATAAGAGGGATGAAATAAGAAATACCTTATAGTAACTAATGGAATTAGTTTAATTTATTAAAAATATCATTTTATATAAGATTTAAATCTAACAAGAGTGTATCAATAGAGTAGTTATCTGTATTGAGTGATAAGTGCAAAAAAACTAGATAATGATAATTATTATCATTATCATAATCGTCGCTGTTAGTTACAGCTCTAATCATTTATCAAACTAATAACCATACAAAAAGATACTACTATTATGATCCATTTCTTAGCAAAAAATGATGCTTATCGTCAGGGAATTGGGATATTTTCATTTTCGTCATCAGCGATTGCATTATTATTGACTTCACTCACTTCGTTAAATAGCTATGCAGCTGAAAGTGTAAAACCAGAAATAACGACATCCACAAAGTCGGAGAGCCCTGCACAACCAAAATCGCGTGAAAAGATTATTCTTGAACCTATTTATGTATTAGGGGAGCTTAATTCGAGTGTTGATGCAGGAAGTACTGTTCTGACATTAAAAGATATCGACAGAATTCAGCCTAATAATATTGCAGAGCTGGTGGATAAATTACCCGGAATTTCATCATCTGGCTCTCCAAGACCAGGTGGTCAAACATTAAATATCTGGGGGATGGGTAATCCTGAAGATATTAAAATCACTCTTGATGGTACACCTAAAACCTTTGAGAAATATCGCCAAGGTTCAATTTTTATTGATCCTGAATTAATACGCCGTCTCGATGTTGATAAAGGCCCTCATAATATTACTCAAGGGAATGGCGGGTTTGGTGGTTCAGTGAGAATTGAAACCAAAGATCCCGATGACTTATTATTACCCGATCAGCATATTGGGATGTTTTTAAAATACGGACATCATACTAACGACAGACAAAATCGTTATAGTGGTGCGGTATATGGCAAATTACTTGATGGACAAGCTGACGGATTATTCTATTTTAACCGTCGTGAAAGTGATGATCTGCGACGTCCTGATGGGACTAAATTTGGCTATTCACAGTCAGATCAAGATTCTTTTTTAATTAAAACTAATATCTATTTAACTGAAGCACAAACATTAACGTTATCAGCATCACGATCAGAAAGTGATGGTTGGACACCTTGGGCAGCCAAGCGTGATGAATTAGCTAAACCTAGCCAAGCTGAAGTGGATAAATACGGTTTTGATGCCGCGATGAAACGTAAATTAGTTTATCGTGATCAAAAAGATGACACTTTCAGTGTGAAATGGAATATTCAGCCAGTTGATTCTGATTTAATTAATTTAACGCTTACCTACGGTTATTCAAAAACTAAGCAAAACGATAGTCGCCCAGAGACAGCAAGCTCCTATTTTAGTGGCAGTATGGGAAATCAAAGTTGGGTAGATTATCGAAATCATCAAATCGAAATTAAAAATGAAAGCACTATTATGCAGGGTGCTTTAGAGCATAAAGTATTAGTGGGAACACGTTGGCATCGTAATGATCGCGATGTCTTAATGTTTACTCGCGATAAAGCTAAAAATCCAAATTATAACTATGGATATTATGCGCCTCCTTATATGCCAGAAGGTACGCAAACAACAACCAGTTTCTATCTTCAAGATTCGATGAGTTATAGAAATATAACGATAACACCGGGCGTTCGCTACGATATCGTTAAAAATCAAGGCAAGGGAAGCCGAGCTATTACTTATCAAGATCCTGATCCTTATTATGGTCATGATTATTCGGATGTGACTTATAGCGGGGCAACACCTCATTTAGGTTTATTATGGAAAATGAACCAGAATTTTAGATTCTTTGGTGATCTCACCTACACATGGCGTGCTCCACTGATTGATGAGCAGTATGAAGTTCAAGGAAGTGTTTCTAGTTTAACGGGTACAAGCCGTCACCTAGATAAAGAAACAGTAAGAGCGGCACGAATTGGTGCCATTGCAGACTTTGAAAGTGTTATTCAGCAAGAAGACCAACTGCAATTAAGAACAACACTATTTGATACTCGTGGTAAAGACGAAATCTTCCGCCGCCGTGGTGTTTATTGTGAAAGTCAAAAGGTGGATGGGCATAATGGAAATTGTCCGCCTTCAATAGGTAATTACCGTAATTTACCGGGTTACCATATTCAAGGATTAGAAATTGAAGCCTTTTATGACAGCCCTAATGTATTCGGTCGTTTAGCGTATTCAACAATGAAAGGAAAACGTGACCAATCACCGCGTGATCCGTGGTTTGGTCAAAAAACATGGATTGCGGAGATCCAGCCTGACGCTTTACATGCCACCCTTGGTGTAAAAGTACCAAGCATTAATGTCAATATGGGATGGACGGGCGATTTTATTGGCGCTCAACGCCGCTCACCAATGGATGCTGATCCTGATGCGGGTTATTGGTCATTACCAAAAAGTAAAGGTTATGCAATACACGGTTTATTTGCGAATTGGGAACCTTCTTTTATAGATAATACTGAGGTTCGTTTTACAGTCGCGAATTTATTTAACCGTGATTATTACCCTTATTTAGGGGAGTCAGTTTCAGGTGTAGGGCGTGATTATCGATTTACTGTGGTAAAACGTTTCTAATATTACTGAAAATAAAAACGCGGCTTTTTGTCGCTTAAACAAATAAACCCCATAGCTATTATGGGGTTTATTGTCATTAAGAGTTCAATACTCAATATATTGAATTAATAACCGTATGATGCAGAAGTTGCAATCATTGCCATCATGGTGGTGAAGAAGAAAATAAAGAAAAGAACCGCCATAATGATACTAATAATAAAGTAAATAAAGCCCGCTCTATTCCATGTTTCTTGCACTTTCATAAAGGTTTCAACAGAATCGTAATCACCATTTTTCCAAGCCCATTCATTTCCTTTAATACCACAGACAAAGAGCCAAATCAGATTAAGTAAAGGAACAAGTACTAATAATGGAAGATAGGATTTATTACCAAAACCCCAAATAATATTAAACATGAAAGCACCCCAGTTCCAACGTTTAATTTCTTCAGGTACTGGTTTGTTAGTGTAAGACACAGTTTATTCCTTATTTAAAAATAATAAATATAAAAATGAGAATGCCAAAATGGCAACTGGAGAAAGGAATAATCATAATTGAACAAATGAGAGAATGAAAGACAGGGATATCGCTACCATTAATAAAAAGAATAATCTTAATAATAAGGTTGTATTAGGATCTCTTAATTTTTATATAAACTTATTTTGCCTAATTACATATAAATTTAGTTTTTTATAAATAAAAACAGGCACACAAGAGTGTGACCTGTTTTGTGATAATCTTAATTTAAGGTTATTTATTGATTATTTTGCAGCTGCTTGAGCTTGTTCAATCCAACCATCAAACGTTTTTTGATGAGCTTTGATCCATGCATTAGCATGACGTTCAATATCTGCTTGTGATTTTTGACCATTATGCATACGTAAGTTTTGCGCATTAATATCGGCAACAGATACTTTCATTA
>DWTR01000067.1:0-20460 GCA_018244935.1 Ardaris minthe | reverse complement strand
TCCTCTTCGAGTCAATCCAAAAAATTCTTTTTATTCCATTTTATCAATCAGATCCAAAAATCGATTCAATACACTTGAATGATACTTAGATTTATAGATATAACAGCTATATCGTATTTCAGGTTGAGTTAATGGTATAAAGCATAAGTCTGCTTCATACTCACTTTTCAATGGGCTTTCATCTGTTAGTAAAAGAGAATGATGCGTTTGAATAAAACGTAAACAGCAATTAAGATCATCCATTATTCTGACACACACGGTTTTCCCTCTATCCCCGATTTCACTCTCTAATTTTTTTATCTTAGCTGTTTTGTATAATGCCGGATCACATAACCAAATATTTTCACTTAAAAGCCTATCAATATTATTATTCACACTATTTACGAGTGTTTTTTGGCAACAAATACCCAAGTGTTTATTTTCTATTTTATGAAGAAGACTAAATTTCTCACTAATAATTTTTTCAGAACTTAATATTAATGTATTACCATCATAGTCGGGTATTTCTTCAAAGTTCTCTCTTGAAAATCGCATTATATTTATATGGGAATAATTTTTATTTGCTGCTTGATAAAACTGAGTTAAATACTGACTTTTTCCCCAATCATAATAAACATGAATGCTATTATTTATAATCCCCGATATATGTTTTTTAGTTATCTCTTTTTCCTGAAGATAGAGCGATTTTAAATCATTATAAAGCTCTAGACCTTCTTGAGTTAAACTCATACCAAACTTCTCTCGCTTAAATAAACGCTTTCCTAACACGGCTTCAAAGTCTTTGATAGATTTAGCGACGGGAGGCGTTGTGCGGTTCATTACCCGCGCTGCTTTACTTAACGAGCCATTTTCGACTACGGCCATAAAGGCTTCTAACTTACGAGAAAAAAACATAATTCACCATTCCTTTGCTGTGTAGAATAAAATAATTTTATTGATTCATTTAATGTAAATAAAATAGTGATTAATTAATTTAAAAATTAACTTTATATAAAAGTAGTTTTATATAAATATTCTTTTACCTCCTTTTAATGAATACAATTTATAACTACAATATTATTTTTATTATGTCATCATTCTTCACATATAAAGAATAATAATACTTATATTCTTCTATCAAAGATTAGTTTATGTTTCTAGTTTGTTTAATTAATATTTTTTGTTATACAATTAATTATTTTTATTAAATTAGCACACTCTATTTAATGGCTTTTATTTTTATCTAATTTTATCTTTCTCTTGATAAGCTGTGCCATCATTCTGTGATTTGCTTACATTCATTTTGCGATCCTGCTAGTATAAGACATCCTATTATTCAATATATAAATGGTTACAGTCACATGAAATTTGTCTCTTTCAATATTAACGGTTTACGCGCTCGTCCTCACCAACTTGAAGCTATCATAGAAAAACATCAGCCAGATGTTATTGGGCTTCAAGAAACGAAAGTTCATGATGATATGTTTCCATTAGATACTGTGGGTGCCTTGGGTTACCATGTTTTCTATCATGGTCAAAAAGGGCATTATGGGGTTGCCTTACTCACAAAAGAAAAACCTGTCGCAGTACGTAAAGGCTTTCCTGGTGATGACGATGATGCTCAACGTCGAATGATCATGGCAGATATCGAAACACCAGCAGGCTTATTAACCGTTATGAATGGTTATTTTCCTCAAGGTGAAAGCCGTGATCATGAAACTAAATTTCCAGCCAAAGAAAAATTCTATGCTGATCTGCAAAATTATCTAACCACCAGCTTACAACCGACCTCTCCAGTACTGATTATGGGTGATTTAAATATTAGCCCGACAGATAAAGATATTGGTATTGGCGAAAATAATATGAAACGTTGGTTAAAAACAGGTAAGTGTTCTTTCCTACCCGAAGAGCGGGAATGGCTGGCAACTTTAATGGGTTGGGGATTAACGGATACCTTCCGCCAACAACATCCTGAAGCTAGTGATCAATTCTCGTGGTTTGACTATCGTTCTAAAGGTTTCGATGATAACCGAGGCTTACGCATTGACTTACTTTTAGCAAGTCGCTGCTTAGCAGAAAATTGTATTTCAACAGGAATTGATTACGAGATCCGTGGAATGGAAAAACCCTCTGATCACGCACCAGTTTGGGCAGAGTTTAAAATCTAATCAGATAAAATTTTAATTTAGTAAAAGCACTTCCCTAAATAATAGAGGAAGTGCTTTTTATTGGAGCTTAATTATCCGTCGTTGTTTCTTTACTCTGCGCTTTATTTTTTGTGGTGCTTGCTTTGTGATTTCCTTTAGTTGCTGTCTTGCGCTTTTTATTATGCGCGGCGGGTGCGGGAAGATTTCTGAAAGCTTGAATATTCGGACGACGTTTCGCTTGAGTAATCAACTCTATCAAGGTGTTATTTAATGGCATCATAAAATCTTGATATTTAAATTGCTTCTCACTAATTTGCGTGAGTATCGATTCCCAATGTGCAGTCATATCCGGTAAAGTTGCCATATCTGGCAATACATGAATTAATGCTCTACCGGCTGGCGTTGAATTAATGGCTCTCCCTTTCTTTTGCAAAAAACCACGCTTAAATAACAGCTCAATAATTCCCGCTCTTGTCGCTTCAGTACCTAATCCATCCGTTGCTCTTAGAATTTTCTTAAGTTCTTTATCTTGAACAAAGCGCGCAATTCCGGTCATAGCAGAAAGCAATGTTGCATCAGTAAAAGGTCTTGGAGGCTGTGTTTGCTTTTCAACAATCTCGCCCTTTTCACACAGCAATTCATCACCCTTCGCCACTATTGGCAATGCAGAACCATCATTTTCATCATCTTGTTCTTTCGCACCTAATAATATTCGCCATCCTGCTTGCGCTAGAAAACGCGCTTTAGCAATAAATTTGCCATTCTCAATATCAAGTTCAATAACGCATTTACGATAAACAGCGTCAGGCATAAATTGCATTAGATATTGGCGCGCCACGAGATAATAAATGTTTTTCTCATTTTCACTTAATGAGATATTACCCGTTTTTGCCGTTGGAATAATCGCATGGTGAGCATCAACTTTTTTGTCATCCCAACAACGATTCTTTTTATCAATATCAAGAGTATCTTGCGGCAATAGGCTTGCATCATGTGTGCTAATCGCATTAATAACGGCATGACGACCCGCAAAATGTTCATCAGGTAGATAACGGCTGTCAGAACGCGGATAAGTGATTAGTTTATGCGTTTCATATAAGCGCTGGCACGTATCTAAAACTTGTTGTGCACTTAAACCAAAACGTTTTGCCGCTTCAATTTGTAATGCGGAAAGTGAAAAAGGAAGTGGTGCTATTTCAGATTCTTGCTTATCTTGATAATCCGTTACATTCGCAGGTTTGTCTTTGATTCGTTCAACAACATGCTCTGCAAGTTTACGATTTAATAATCGCCCTTCTTCATCTTGCCAAGGTTCACAATGTTCACTTGGCTGCCAAATCGCGGTAAAGCGTTCATCAGCAGGTGTGACAACATGTGCTTTAACTTCAAAGAAATCTTTAGGCACGAAGTTTTCAATTTCTTCATCACGACGAACCACTAAGCCTAATACTGGCGTTTGTACTCGCCCTACTGATAATACACCTTGGTAGCCATTGCGTTGACCTAAAAGCGTATAAGCTCGAGTCATGTTAATACCATAAAGCCAGTCTGCTCTTGCTCGCGCCAAAGCAGATACGCACAATGGGACAAACTCATGGTTATAACGTAACTTATCAATAGCTCGCGTCACTGCGGCTGGGTTTAAGTCATTAATTAAGCAACGACGCGCCTGTTTTCTTTGCTCTTCACTAATATTTAAATAGTTAAGCACTTCATCGACTAAGAGCTGACCTTCGCGATCGGGGTCCCCCGCGTGGATCACTTCTTTTGCCTGCTTAAGTAGTATTTTGATGGTTTCTAGCTGCTTTTTAACATCAGCTCGGGGCTTGAGTTGCCATTTTTCAGGAATAATGGGCAAATCATCTAACGACCAGCGGGCGTACCGCGGGTCGTATGCATCCGGCTCAGCTTGTTCAAGTAAGTGACCAACACACCACGTCACATACTGGTTATCACCACAAAGAATAAAGCCATCGCCCCGTTTATGGGGCTTTGGCAATACGTCAGCAATAGCGCGAGCAAGGCTGGGTTTTTCTGCAATAAATAATCTCATTACGTTAGTTAGTCACTTCAATCAACGCTTTTCCAGCTACTGGCGTAGTTAGCTCACCAATAGACGTTAATTCAATATCAAAACGTGAGGCGACTTCTTTCACTTGTTCAACCGCTTCAGGCAATACTGCTAATAATAAGCCACCTGATGTTTGCGGATCACAGAGTAATTTACGTTGCATTTCAGTGATCTCACCAATTAAATGACCATAGCTTTCAAAGTTACGACCTGTACCACCAGGAACACAGCCTTGTTCAATATAAGACTCTACTTCTGGCAATCTTGGAACTTGTGAGAAATGAATCGTGGCTTGTACACCAGAGCCATCGCAGATTTCGCTTAAATGCCCTAATAAACCGAATCCTGTAACGTCTGTCATTGCAGTGACGCCTTCGATATCAGAAAAATCAGAACCGGCTTTATTCATACGGCACATAATTTCTGTCGCTAAACCTTGGTGTTCTGGTTTTAGCAGACCTTTTTTCTCAGCCGTTGTTAATACACCAATACCCAAAGGTTTAGTTAAAAAGAGCTGGCATCCTGCTTTAGCTTCATTGTTCTTCTTTACTTTGCTTACAGGTACAACACCGGTTACGGCAAGACCAAAAATCGGTTCTGGCGCATCAATTGAGTGGCCACCAGCCAGTGAAATGCCAGCTTCTTGGCAAGCTGCTCGACCACCTTCAATGACTTCACGCGCAATTTCTGGTGCCAATTTATTAATAGGCCAGCCTAAAATAGCGATTGCCATAATAGGTTTTCCACCCATTGCAAAAATATCGCTAATTGCATTTGTTGCAGCAATACGTCCAAAATCATAAGGATTATCAACGATTGGCATAAAGAAATCAGTGGTGCTGATAATACCTGTACCATTTCCTAAATCATAAACAGCAGCATCATCTTTGGTTTCATTGCCTACGAGTAGGTGAGGATCATGAAATTTAGCTTGTTCGCTATGTAAAATGGTTTCTAAAACTTTTGGCGAGATTTTACAACCACAACCTGCACCATGACTGTATTGTGTTAAACGAATTGCCTCAGACATAACATGCCATCCTTTTTAAAAATAAGTCACAAAATCAGTTAAGTCAGCAGGAGAAACCGTCATTGGCGCTTTCAAGGCTGGCGTGCCTAAATAAAGGAAACCAATAATCTGGTCGTGTTCACCACAGCCAAGCCCTTCTCTTACAACCGCATCATGAGTCCAAGAACCTGAACGCCAAATTCCCCCAAATCCTTGAGCAACAGCGGCCATTTGCATTGCTTGTACGCTACAACCGGCTGCAACAACTTGTTCCCATTCAGGAACTTTAGGATGATCTTTCACTTGCGCAATAACCGTGATGATCAATGGGGCGCGAAAAGGTGCATTTTTTGCTTTTTCTTCAACTTCTGGCCCTAAATTACCTACAACTGCCGCTTTATGAAGTAACTGGCTAAAACGTTCAATACCTTCATTTTGCATCACAACGAAATGCCACGGCTTAAGCGCACCATGATCAGGCGCGCGCATACCGGCTTGTAAAATAGCATTTAGGGCTTCATTATCGGGGGCTGGAGTAGTCAGTCGAGAAGCTGAACGGCGGTTCAAAAGCAGTGTTAATGCATCCATTTTTATTCTCCTGTCAGCATTTTATTTTAGCAAGATCCCATTCTTATGGGGATGGACAGTTCTTATCAATTCGCAGTATAACAAACTGTTATATTACCACCATCCACAGATTTAGGCGGGAATTTTTCTAAAAATCAGCTGTGTGGTTATTTAATCGTAATTTATTGTTCATAAAATGATTAATCTTAGCTTACTCAGTTAATTTACGCTGATCTTGATCCTATTTTTCTTTTTAACTCGACAATTTTCTATATTACTTTAATGCCTTTTTGTGTGAATTTATTGAGCTATTTTTACAAAAGATAAATATTGGCTTAATAACACCTTAAGTAAAAAGTTATCATTCGTGGTTTCCTAAAAATCAATGACAGACATTCAATAAGAGCTATATTAGAATATTCCTTCATTGTTATTGTTATTCTCTCTATTGCTAACAACATTTTTTGTTTTAATAGTATGAGATTATGTGAATGTAGCCTGCTTACCAGTAATTCTAGCATGACTGTTTAGGATTAAATTTTAGCTTTACATGATGTGGAGATAATATGAATAAAATTATGGAGTTAATCGGCGCAATATTAAAATTCAGTTGGCAAGCCGTTAACTTTATCAGGAAATTAATCTTAAACGTTATTTTCTTTTTCCTTCTCTTTCTGGTCATTGGTATTTTCTTAATTAGCAAAGAAGCACAAAAACCGATGGATTATGAAGGCGCACTTCTTGTTGATCTTAAAGGTGTGATTGTTGACCAAACTGCAACCCAAAATCCTTTAGGAGAAGTTGGACGGGAGCTTTTAGGCGTTTCGAGTAGCCAGCTTCAAGAAAATTCATTATTTGAAGTCGTCGATACACTACGCCTCGCCGCTCAAGATCCGAAAATTAAAGGTATGGTGCTTAAACTTGATGAATTTGCAGGCGCAGATCAGCCATCGCTAAATTATATTGGTAAAGCACTGAGTGAATTTAAAAAGACAGGTAAACCGATTTTTGCAGTGAGTGGCTATTACAGTCAGCCACAATATTATCTCGCTTCTTATGCAGATAAAATTTATCTCACACCTCAAGGTGCAGTGGGTATTTATGGTTTTGGCTTTCAAAATCTCTATTACAAAACACTGTTAGAAAATTTAAAAGTAAGTACTCATATTTTCCGCGTAGGAACGTATAAATCTGCGGTGGAGCCATTAATGCGTAATGACATGTCTGCAGAATCTCGAGAAGCTTCATTACGTTTAGTTAATGCACTGTGGTCTACTTATTTAACCCAAGTAGCAGAAAACCGTAGCATTACCACAGAAGATGTTTTCCCGGGTGCAAAAGAGATGATTGCACAGCTACGCAATGCAGATGGAGATAACGCAACTTATGCGCTAAATCGTAAATTAGTGGATTCTGTAAGCTCATACGCTCAATTTGAAGCTGATATGACAGAAGCCTTTCAGTGGGATAATGAGAGCAACCAATTTAACAATATCAGTATTTATGATTATGCCGATACGTTAACTTCATCATTACCTGCAAACGATGAAGGTAATATTGCCGTAGTCGTTGTTCAAGGTGCCATTATTGACGGTGAAAGCATTCCAGGCTCTGCGGGCGGTGCCACTATTGCAAATCAAATTCGCCAAGCACGTTTAGATCCTAATATCCGAGCGCTTGTATTACGTGTAAATAGCCCTGGAGGAAGTGTTTCAGCATCAGAACAAATTCGCAGTGAAGTTGAAGCCTTTAAACAACAGAAAAAACATGTGGTTGTTTCAATGGGAGGATTAGCTGCATCGGGGGGATATTGGATCTCCACACCTGCAAATAAGATTATTGCTAGTCCTTCAACATTAACGGGTTCTATCGGTATTTTCGGTGTTATTAATACCTTTGAAAATAGCCTAGAGTCTATTGGTGTTTATACCGATGGTGTCACAACTTCACCTTTAGCAGGATTATCTGTCACCAATAAGTTACCTGAAGAATTTGCCGAGCTTTTACAATTAAATATCGAGAGTGGCTATAAAACATTTATTAATTTAGTTGCGGAATCTAGGAAGAAAACACCTGCACAAGTCGATCGTATTGCACAAGGTCGTGTATGGGTAGGAATAGATGCAAAAAATGTGGGCTTAGTCGATGAGTTTGGTGATTTTGATGACGCTATTGATGCTGTTGCTAAAATGGCAAAAATTAAAGAGCCAGTTATTGATTGGATGAAGCCAGAATTAAGTCTCTCTGAACAGATAATCATGAGCTTATCAAATAATGCAAAAGCCATTATCCCTGATCCATTACAAGCTTATTTACCAGCCCCTATTTTAAGAGAAGTAAAATCACAAACAGAGTTTTACCGCAATATGAATGATCCGCTAAACCGTTATACGTATTGCTTATCTTGTGGTGATATTCAATAACCGTTTCTGTCTTAACGCCTGCTCTTTCAGGGCAGGTGTTTTTCTCTTTTTTTCCTGACTTTATTTGGCATAATATACTAACGATTATTTTTTACTCATTCTTATCAATCCTATTTTTAACACAATGATTTAAAGCAGATATTCATTGATCTCTATTTTCTTTTTTTAGCATCCTTTCCTTTTTTTATTCTGTAAACTCCCTATAATCAGGTATTTCTCACAGCCTAATAAGAGTGTTTTGTCTGATGCAAAAGAAATCAATCTACGTTGTATACACGGGTGGCACTATTGGTATGCAACATTCTGAACACGGCTATATTCCTGTATCAGGACATTTGCAACGTCAATTAGCCAAAATGCCAGAGTTCCATCGCGAAGAAATGCCTGATTTCACAATCAAAGAGCACCTTCCACTGATCGACTCTTCAAATATTACCCCTGAAGATTGGCAATCCATCGCTGATGATATTAGTGAAAATTATCACAACTATGATGGATTCGTTATTCTTCATGGTACTGATACCATGGCATTTACCGCTTCTGCACTCTCTTTTATGTTTGAGAATCTTAGCAAGCCGATTATCGTTACTGGCTCTCAAATTCCCTTAGAAGCCTTACGGTCTGATGGGCAAACAAACCTATTAAATGCGCTTTATCTCGCCGCACATCATCCAATTAATGAAGTAGCGCTATTTTTCAATAACACACTGTATCGCGGAAACCGCACCGTAAAAGCACATGCTGATGGCTTTAATGCCTTTGCATCACCGAATAGCGCGCCACTGTTAGAAGCGGGAATTAATATTAAACAATTTAAAATTAATTCCTTTCCAAAAAGAAATGGTGAATTTACTGCACATAATATTACGCCTCAGCCTATCGGTGTTGTTACAATTTATCCGGGTCTTTCCGATGAAATCGTTAAAAATATCCTGATGCAACCTGTGAAAGCCTTAATATTGCGCTCTTATGGTGTCGGTAATGCACCCTCACACCCTGCACTGCTTTCTACCCTACGTGAAGCAACAGAGCGTGGTATTGTTGTTATCAACCTGACACAATGTATTTCTGGCCGAGTCAATATGGAAGGTTATGCAACAGGTCAAGCATTAGCGGAAGTGGGTGTGATCAGTGGCTTTGATATGACATTTGAAGCAACATTAACTAAACTGCATTATCTCCTTAGCCAACAATATAATTACACTGAAATTTGCCGACTAATGCAACAAAACCTACGTGGTGAAATGACATTAGACGATAACGACTAAGTTTAATCTAAAGGTAAAAGTGGTGAAAAATTCCGCACTGTTATTGGTTGATATACAAAACGATTTTTGTACAGGTGGTGCATTAGCTGTTAATGAAAGCGACATAGTTATACAAACAGCCAACCAACTTATTCATAGTTTCAAGCAATCTAAAAATCCGATTATTGCCAGTTTAGACTGGCATCCAGCCGATCATCTTAGCTTTGCTGAAAATTCAGGCACGGTTCTGGGAGAGATCGGCACACTTAATGGATTACCACAAGTTTGGTGGCCAGTACATTGTGTACAAAATTCTTATGGCGCTGCATTTCATCCTGAATTAAACCAAGCACTCATTAATCATATTATTTACAAAGGGCAAAACCATCTTATTGATAGTTATAGTGCTTTTTTTGATAACGACCATGAATACCAAACAGGCTTGCATACACTTTTACAAACATTAAATATAAAACATCTTTATATTTTAGGAATTGCTACAGATTACTGTGTCAAATTTACAGTGCTAGATGCGTTGTTATTAGGATATCAGGTTTCAGTTGTTACAGACGGTTGTCGCGGTGTCAATATTCAAGATGACGATAGCGAAAAAGCATTAGAAGAGATGAGAGCAAAAGGTGCGGCATTAATTGATTCAGCACATTGGCTTAATCGTAACAATCAATAGGTTCGTTATTTTCTTTATCTTCATAAAATGAAAAAGAGGCTATTTTAACCTGTTCGGTTAATAAATAGCCCCTTTTTATATTTATTCTATCCACTCAACACAGGTTTTATTCATCATCCATTGGCGTTAGCGTCGCTAAACGTTCAGATTGAAACTGAGCTTTTAATTCTTGTTTGCTCTTCATGGTAATTTGTCCATTAGTGCCTACTGTCATATGCTCAGGTGTGTGGTTATTTTTCGCCTGCCATAATAAAACAATCTGCATGCAATGTTCTTTTTGCTCATCAGTCAATGCAACGCCATCAGGCCATTTGCCTAGTTCAACTGCCGTTGATATACGCTGGTAAATTTCAGGGGTCACCATCGAAATAAGTTCATTAACTTCCATTGATTGCTCCATAAGCTAAATAATCATTTAAAATGGCTGAATCGTTTTTTCAGTTGTTATTATTTTGTTAATTTAACAAGATTAACCGGCTTGTTTTTCGCCTGTTTCACTATTCGTAAATGAAAGAGAGGCTGAATTAACACAATAACGCTCCCCTGTTGGAGCTGGGCCATCATTAAAAACATGACCTAAATGTGCATCACATTGCTGACAACGGATTTCAGTTCTTTTCATATTATGAGAAAAATCATCAATATAGCGAATCGCATTATCACTAACAGGTTGATAAAAGCTTGGCCAACCACATCCTGCATCAAATTTTGTATCTGAATAAAACAGAGGAGCAGAACAACATAAACAGTGATAAATTCCTGTTTGACGATTGTGTAATAATTTACCACTAAACGGAGGTTCTGTACCTTGTTGTTGCGTCACATAACGTTGCATTTCGTTGAGTGTTGATAAATCAAGGTGATTGTTATTACTTGAAATATTCACTTTCTTTTCATTATCTGCCATATCGACCTCTTGCCCAGAAAAATGCTTTTTAAAACAACAGTGAATGATAACAAAGATTTAACAACAAATCTGGAAAATATAGTCTAAAATCATCAAGAGTAATCTTTAGTTTTTGAAATGTGATGAATTTCACATAACGGAGCAAAGGTAACTTCATTTATCGGCGTTGATCCCGATAATACACAGCGTAACATTTAGCTAAAACGACCAATCTTTAAGCGAAAAGTGTTTTTTTAATTGATTTTTTGCAATTATTGACACGATTCCGCTTGACGATTGGCGCGGTTTTGGTAACTTTAGAAGCAACTTTTTAATTCACTAAATTAAAGCTGGTGGAATACATATGACTATCAAAGTAGGTATTAATGGTTTTGGTCGTATCGGCCGCATCGTTTTCCGTGCTGCTCAAGAACGTTCAGATATCGAAATCGTAGGTATTAACGATCTGTTAGACGCAGACTACATGGCATACATGCTGAAATACGATTCAACTCATGGCCGTTTCAACGGTACTGTTGAAGTAAAAGATGGCCACCTCGTTGTTAATGGTAAAACCATCCGCGTAACTTCAGAAAGAGATCCAGCAAATCTGAAATGGAACGAAGTCGGTGCTGACGTTGTTGCAGAAGCAACTGGTCTGTTCTTAACAGACGAAACTGCTCGTAAACACATCCAAGCTGGTGCGAAAAAAGTTGTTCTGACTGGTCCTTCAAAAGACAGCACCCCAATGTTCGTTATGGGCGTAAACCATAAATCATACGCAGGTCAAGATATCGTTTCTAACGCATCTTGTACTACTAACTGCTTAGCGCCTTTAGCTAAAGTTATCAACGACAACTTCGGTATCGTTGAAGGTCTGATGACTACTGTTCACGCAACAACTGCAACTCAACGTACTGTTGATGGTCCATCTGCAAAAGACTGGCGTGGTGGTCGTGGTGCTTCTCAAAACATCATCCCATCATCAACTGGTGCTGCTAAAGCTGTAGGTAAAGTTATTCCTGAACTGAACGGCAAACTGACTGGTATGTCTTTCCGTGTTCCTACTCCTAACGTTTCTGTTGTTGACCTGACTGCACGTCTGGAAAAACCAGCAACTTACGCTCAAATCTGTGACGCTATCAAAGCAGCAGCTGAAGGCGAACTGAAAGGCGTTCTGGGCTACACTGAAGATGCAGTTGTTTCAACTGACTTCAACGGCGAAGTTCTGACTTCAGTATTTGATGCTAAAGCAGGTATCGCACTGAACGACAACTTTGTTAAATTAGTTGCTTGGTACGATAACGAAGTTGGTTATTCAAACAAAGTTCTGGATCTGATTTCTCATATCTCTAAATAATTAGAGTTTAGAAAGTCACGATTTCTTTTAGAGCCACCTTTTCGGTGGCTCTTTTATTTTCTAGCCAGTCAGTTTATTGTATTGAAATAGTCAGTGACATAAGGTCATAAGATAATGAATGAGAAAATTTTTTCTTTGCCGATTATTGAACAAATATCACCTTACTTAAGTCGTCGGCAATTAGGTGAACTTCCTATCCTTGTTATTTCGCATCCTAAAGTACGCGCAGCTATCAGCCTTCAAGGCGCACATTTAATTGCTTGGCAACCCGCGCAAGAGCATCCTGTATTTTGGGTAAGCGAAGCCTCTCTCTTCACTCCTGGTGTTGCCATTCGTGGTGGTATTCCTATTTGCTGGCCTTGGTTTGCTTCAGCGGGTACACCAAGCCATGGATTTGCGCGAATTCTTCCTTGGGAATTTAGCGCCCATACAGAGCAAGAGGATGGCGTGCTCATTACCATGACACTAAAAGAGAGCCAACAGACGCAAAAATATTGGCCTCATGAGTTTACTGTTATTGCACGCTTTAAATTAGGCGCAACCTGTGAGGTTGAATTAGAATCTTACGGTGATTATGAAGCGACGGCTGCCCTTCACTCTTATTTTAATGTGAGTGATATTGATAATGTCTCTGTAACCGGCTTAGGAGGCCACTACATTGACACAGTGGCAGATAAAGAGGTTTACACTGATGAAACCTCATTACGCTTCAATGGACGTACTGACAGGCTTTATACAGAGCCAGACGATTTTAATCTTATTCATGATGATGGCTGGGATCGCACAATTGAGGTTCATCATTACCATCATAGTGATGTGGTATGTTGGAACCCCGGCGCAGAGCTTGCAAGTTCAATGAAAGATATGAGCGCAGGTGGTTATCGTAAAATGGCTTGCGTAGAAACCGCTCGTATCCACCAACCACTAAAACCGGATAACGTTCATCCCGGTCGCTTATCTCTGGTCGTTCGTGTTCGTAAAAATATTGCCGAAAAATAAAGTATTACTGATATCTTGCACAATAAAAAAAGCTTCGAATTTTTGAATCGAAGCTTTTTTATCATTGCTGAACTTACTAAATTCTAGTTAGAACCGAGCTAATTAGAATGTGTAAGTCACACCTGTCCACACAATCGCAGTAACAGATTTATTTACCATTGGGCTGTCTTTCACTTCACTTGGCAAATGGTCAACTCGTCCCATCGCAAAGAAATTCCAGTTTTCAGCAAACTTATAGTTCGCTGATAGCTCTACATACGGTCTCCAACTATCATTTGGCGTATATTCGGCTAAACCACTGCGTTGTGATTCTGCATGGCTAATTCCATAAGCATAACGGTTTTGTTTTTTGTTTTCCCAAACAATACCTGCACCTGGTTGTAAAGACCAATTACCAAATTCGAAAGGATATAAATAAGCAGCGTCAGCGATAATACCGTTACTTTTTCCTAGCATATCACCAGAAACGATCGCTCTTAAGCTACCCCATGATTCGTGGTGTTTATAAGTAAAGCCACCCATCATTGTGTCACGGCGACGATTCAGTTTTTTCATTTGCTCATCGTCACTATCGCTTGGTTTAAAGGCTTGTGGATAGTAGTGTAAATCAACTGAAAGTTTATCTTTCGGTGTATTCCACAGGTAATATCCCGCTGCTAACGTTGCGAAATAAAAATTTTCTGATTGATAGTTAACTTGTGGTACTGGTAATAAATAATCTTTTGATTTCGCTCCTTTATAAGGAGTGACTTGTGCTAAAACCGAACCACCAATTGACCATTCTCCAGCAAATGCTGCTGGCGTGCTTAATCCTGCAATAATGGCCAAAGAAATGATAATCTTCTTATTACTCACGATGATTTTCCATATTGTCATTAATAAAGTAGCAACCAAAAAACTATTTCAGTCACAATTAACTAAAACTGGCATTATTTTACCTACAATTATTCTATTTTTGCATTAAATGTGTAGCAATCAGTGCTTGTCCTAATGCAATACCACCATCACCAGCAGGTAACATCATAGGTATTAATACTTTTTTATTGTTTAATTTTTTCTTAAACAGCTGTTTGAGTAGCGTGTTATTTAACACTCCACCCGTAAGTACAATGGTATCAATCTGATGTTCATCCGCACATTGCAATGCAATTTTGCTTAAACTTTCAGCTAATAAATAATGAAATAACCACGCTTTTTCACTGACATTAAGAGCAACACCTTCCCATTGCGTCCAAAAAACAGATAGATCAAGCAAGTTATTTTTTACAGGCATCAAATGCCCATATTGCTTAATGATTTCTGTTTGTTTATCTTGATGACACTGCAATGCTGCTGTTTGTAAGTAACATGCAGCCTCACCTTCCCAACTTATTTCTTTAGGCGCTAATCCTAATGATGCTGAAACTGCATCAAAAAACCGCCCACAAGAAGAAGCTTTAGGCGAATTTAAACCACGTTCCACTGCCTTACTCAATATTTGCAGATCATGACGAGGTATGATTTGGGCAATAACACTACCTTGCCAATCTTTAGAAAAAGTAGCTAAATGTGCGAACCAGTTTCGCCAAGGTTGAATAGAAGCAAGATCACCTCCGGGCATAGCAACAGCAGGAAGCCCCCCAATCCGCTCTGATTTCTGATAGTCCACCAGCAAACATTCCCCACCCCATAAATTCCCATCTTGCCCATAACCTAATCCATCAAGAGCAATACCAACAACTGCTCCTTGTTGATGTGTATGACCATGTTCAGCAAGGCAAGAAACAATATGTGCATGGTGATGAGAGACTTCAATAACAGGAATATTTTGTTCTTGAGCAAACTGCTTACCCAATTGATGACTGATGTAGTTAGGATGCGCATCTATTGCAATGGCTTTAGGGGTGAAACGATAAATCTGCTGGAAAAGAGCCAACGATTTTACTAACTGTTGTCGTACGCTTAAATCATCAAGATCACCTAAATGTGGCCCCATAATGGCTTGATGCTGACGTAATAAGCAAAATACATTTTTAAGATCACCCCCCATAGCAAGTACTGAGGGTTGCGCCTCAAAATCATCAGGTAATGAAATCGCATCAGGGACATAACCACGAGAGCGTCTGATCATAATGCTCTGTTTACCTTCAATACGAACTAATGAGTCATCTGCCCTTTGTATGATTTCTCTATTATGCATTAAGAATAAATCTGCAATATCTTTTAATTGCATTAAAGCATCTTCATTACTTAATGCGGGTGTATGACCTGATGCATTTCCTGATGTCATAACAAGAGGAATATTCGTACCTCGTGCTAATAAATGTTGCAGTGGATTGGCGGGTAACATAACACCGATCTCAGTTAATCCCGGCGCAATAAGCTCTGCAAGTTTTGGGGCAACGGTTTTAGGGACTAATACAATTGGGGCAGCAGTGCTTTGCAATGTTTGAATAGCTGTTGGAAGAAAATCTGGATCTTGCTTATCTTCTTTAATTTGATCGATTCCTGTGATCATCACAGCTAATGGCTTCGCGGGTCGGTACTTACGTTCACGTAATAATGCAACGCTCTCATTATTACGTGCATCACACACTAAATGAAAACCACCAATACCTTTAACTGCAACAATTTTTCCAGCAAGTAATGCTTCACAAGCTTGAGTTAATGCAAGCTCTTTTGTTGCTAACGCTTTACCCTGATTATCGGCAAGCCAGATATGAGGCCCACATACAGGACAGGCATTAGGCTGAGCATGAAACCGTCTATCTGCGGGATCTTCATATTCATGTTTACATTCAGGGCAGAATGGAAATTCAGACATTGAAGTAAAAGGCCTGTCATAAGGCATTTTTTTTATGATAGTAAAACGAGGGCCGCAATGGGTGCAGTTAATAAAAGGATAATGATAACGACGATTTTGTGGATCAAACAATTCATCAATACAGGCTTGGCAGGTTGTTGCATCAGGAACAACTTGTGTATCCATTTCGCCACCACCACTTTTTACAATAATAAAATCAGTAGGTAGCTGTTCCCATTGATAAGGTGACTCTTCTATACGTTCAATGCGTGCTAATGGTGGGCATTCTGCTTTTAATGCTTCGATAAAGAGTGCATTTTTAGGTGAAGGCATTAAATGTATTAATACCCCCAAACTATCATTGCTCACTTGCCCTAATAAACCAAAACGATGAGCTAATTGCCAAACAAATGGGCGAAAGCCAACGCCTTGAACCTTTCCTTTCACACGCAATGCAATGCCGTTACTCATAGGATCACCAAATCAAAATAAATTTAAGCTTATTCTAGTTTAGTGATTATCAACAACTTTCATTTAGATCAGAAAAAGTGGAATTAGGTAAATTTATCATCACTTCGACAGTAACTCTTGGTGCTATTGCACACAGTAATTCGTAACCAATAGTGCCACATGCGGTTGCAACATCATCAACAGGAAGTTCTTCTCCCCATAATTCAACCGGGCTACCGTAATTAACATCAGGAAAATCGGTCACATCAATGGTTAGCATATCCATAGAAATACGCCCAACCAATTGTGTTTTATGCCCATTAACCATCACAGGTGTACCGTCTGGTGCATGTCTTGGATAACCATCAGCATAACCACAGGCAACAACACCGACCCGCATATCTCGCTCAGCGGTATATCGGCTGCCATAACCTATCTGCTCACCTTTTTTGACTTGTTGAATGGCTAATATTTCACTATTAAATGTCATTACGGGTTGTAAATCGAAATCAGCAATATCTTGCCAAACCCCCGAAGGCGAAACGCCATATAAAATAATGCCTGGGCGTACCCAATCTTGATAAGTTTCAGGATCAAATAACGTTGCGGCTGAATTTGCCAAACACCGAGGCAATTCATTTACCATTGCCTGATTAATGACAGCCTTTTGTGCATTCATGTTCAACCCAGTATCTGCATTAGCAAAATGCGACATTTGGATAATAGACCCAATATTATTGATACTTCTCGCACGATTAATCGCTTGTTGATAAGCATCAGGACGATAACCTAAACGGTTCATTCCACTATTAAGCTTAAGATAAATATTGATAGGTCTTTCTAATTGGGCTTTTTCTATAGCATCAAATTGCCAATCTGAATGCACTGCGGTGGTCAGTGAATAACGTTCGAGTAAATAGACATCTTCTGGTTTAAAAAAACCTTCGAGTAAAAGGATGGGGCCAACCCATCCTTGCTCTCTTAACATGATGGCTTTGTCTAACTCAATTAATGCAAAACCATCCGTATGACTTAATGCCGGCCAAACACAGGATAATCCATGCCCATAAGCATCTGCTTTTACAACAGACCACACTTTGCTGCCTTTGACTCTCTCTTTAATAACAGACAGATTATGGCTTAATGCATCGAGGTTAATAGTTACTTTTGTGGGTCTGGACATGGTTTCTCCTCAATTAATAAGCTGCATCAAGTTTTTGCCCCGGTAAGAGCAATTTAGTATTAAAGCCATCGATATATCGAAATACAGATAAATCATCAGCGGCAATAGCAGGTTTGTTCCCTGAAATTAAGTCAGCCAATAATTGTCCAGAGCCACATGCCATTGTCCAACCTAGTGTGCCGTGCCCTGTATTTAATGATAAATTGCGATAAGCCGTAGGCCCTACAATCGGTGTGCCATCAGGCGTCATAGGTCTTAGACCTGTCCAAAAAGTGGCTTTCTCAATATCACCACCACCTTGATAAAGATCTTGTACAACCATTTTTAATGTTTCACAGCGTGATTTTAAAATATCCAGATTAAAACCAACGACTTCTGCCATTCCACCGACACGAATTCGCTCATCAAAACGCGTTACCGCGATTTTATAAGTTTCATCTAAAATAGTGGATGTGGGCGCTCTTGAAGCGTCAATAATCGGCATCGTAAGTGAATAACCTTTAAGAGGATAAACTGGAATGGCGACTTTATTTTTCAAAAACGCTGTTGAATAAGAACCCATGGCAACAACATAGTGATCAGCTGTTAATAATCCATCATGACATTGAACGCCCGCTACTTTATCACCATCAAATAACAAATGTTTGATTTCTTTGTTAAATAAGAACGTAACACCGGCATCTTCTGCCATTTTAGCGAGTTTTTTCGTGAAAGCTTGGCAATCACCCGTTTCATCATTTGGTAAGCGTAAGCCACCTGTCAATTTGTGGCTAACATGCTCGAGTGCAGGTTCTGCTAATTTTAGTTGATCCGCAGTTAACAATTCATAAGCGACGCCCTCTTGCTTTAATACAGCAATATCATTGGCCGCATTATCAAATTGCTTTTGATCACGGAAAAGTTGCAGAGTACCGCCTTGGCGACCTTCGTATTCAATACCAGTGTCTTGGCGTAACTGACGAATGCAATCACGGCTATATTCGGCAATACGTACCATACGGCTTTTATTCATAGTGTAATGTGACGCATCACAATTACGTAACATTTGCCACATCCAACGTAATTGGAAAAGTGAGCCATCGGGTTTAATCGCTAATGGTGCGTGCTTTTGAAACATCCATTTAACTGCTTTTAATGGAATACCCGGCGCGCCCCAAGGTGTTGCATATCCCGGAGATATTTGACCGGCATTGCCTGCGCTCGTCTCTTCGGCTGCACTATTTTGTCTATCAACAACAATGACTTCATGACCTTGTTGCACAAGATACCACGCACTCGTTACACCAATAACGCCGCCACCTAAGATGATCACTTTC
The DNA here is from genome assembly GCA_018244935.1 of Ardaris minthe. Lineage (NCBI taxonomy): Eukaryota > Metazoa > Arthropoda > Insecta > Lepidoptera > Hesperiidae > Ardaris > Ardaris minthe. The sequence goes on along the minus strand of DWTR01000067.1, from coordinate 1,353 downwards.
ATGGCAAGACTCCAATAATTTACATTGATATAACATAAGAATAATATTCTATACACAAAAAGCCAATATAGAATAATCATCTAAGCTAATAAAAAGACAGATTTTAGAGTTAAGTCACATTTGATTGTTATTCGACAGATGATTTTCAAAAAAAATCATTGAATTAACTAGTTAAATCAATGAAATACTATTCTTACTGTAAATTATAAAACTATTGATTAGTGAATTATTTTAATTTGAAGAGAGTTTAAGGCTTAAGGAAGGAAAATTAGTGCTTTATTAAAATCTAAAAATCAGACCATTTAAAGATGATAACTCTTAAATTAACTCACTTTGGTTATTCTTTTTACTAAAAATAACCTATTTAAAGCATTGCCTAAAAAATGACACATGGGGCTTTTTAAAAACACAAAAAACCAGTATCACAAATTATATGAATACTGGTTTTTCTATTGTGATAAAGCAGCAAACGTAATTAGCGTTTTACTTCTTCTAGATCACTCGGTAATGGTGACTGTAAACTTTGCCAGATAATACCACTGTCTTTACCATATTGGCGGACACATTCCATAACATGCTCAACATCTTTTTGCTCACATAACGCAGCCAGTTTTTTATAGAATGCTAACGCGAGTTCTTTGGCTTGAATATTTGAGAAATAATAACGACCTACACGCGTATAAAGCCCTTTTAAGCCGTTTAAGATAAGACCATAAATTGGGTTGCCTGATGCAAACGCCAATCCACGGAAAATGTTGTAATCCAGTTCACTAAACTCATCAGCGCTATTTTCAGTGGTAAGCTCATGATTTAAAACTTCAATACATTTTTCAGGGCCATTTCTAAATGCTGTACGGATAAAAATAGCCGAAATATTGGTTCTGACAGCCAATAAGTTATCGATTAATTGTGGTACTCGATCATGATCAAGGCGAGCGACTGTTTCAAGGATATTAAGACCTGATGTTTCCCAGAAATTATTTACCTTCGTTGGCTTTCCGTGTTGAATAGTTAACCAACCATCACGAGCAAGGCGTTGTAACACTTCTCTTAATGTGGTTCTTGTAACACCAATTAATTCAGATAGCTCACGTTCCGCTGGAAGAATAGATCCAGGAGGAAAACGATTATTCCAGATACTTTCAACAATATACTCTTCCGCAAAACCTGCGGGGCTTTGAGCCTTAATAACCATATTTTTATTTCTTCCGAAGCGATTTTTCTGCTAATAATGGAAAAGATAATATCAGAATGCGTAATTTTGATATAGCTCAACCATCATTAAATAGTGAATGGCATCATAAAACGTGATGTAGTTTCATCAATTTATTATTACTAGCACGCTTAATTTCA